>WYDI02002065.1:0-40477 GCA_009867235.2 Psittacus erithacus
CATTCATCCTGCTTTGTCTCCCCTCCCGCCAGCGTGTGGAACGAAGGGGCAGCCGCTCCCACGCCAGTGGGGTTTTGTTGGTGGTGCTGGGTTTGCCCTGGTGCTTTGTTCCACCCAACACCCTCCATGGGGACCACGGGGCACCCACGGGGGTGTGGGTCTGGGTGCCTGGCGCTGGATGGGGGAACACAAAGCCCTAAGGAAGACACGGGGGGCTCTTGTGATCCCGGTTGCGCGCGAAAGAGTTAACCCATTAGAAATTCCGAGCCCTTCTTCCGATAGTTAAACCTGATTTGCATGCATTTGCATAATGAATGTCATTTGCATTCTTGGAGGTTGGCTACTTCTGTGGGAAAAGTCAAAGCGGGATTGCGGGGAGGGCGAAGGGGGGTCGGCAAAGAAAGGAGGGAAGATTCCCCCCCCCTCCGCACCCCATGCGCATCCCTGCCCCTCACCAGCCTCACCCAAATACTCTTCATTCCCCCCTTTTCCTTCCCCCCACGTTTTCCCTCCCCTCGAAGCCTTCCTGCTTTTCCCTTCCGCAGGATGCACAAAACCCAACGGATAGGATAGGCCGTGGCGAGGCGAAGAGCATCCTTCCCCTCTTTTCCCCCCCTTTCCCCTCTTTTCATTTCTCCCTCTAATTCCAGGCTGGCTCCCGTTGCCGGCGCCCTTGTGCGCGGGGGGCCGCGGCCCCTCTCCCTCCCCTTCCCGCGGGTGCATGCGTGCTGGAAACGGGAGCAGAAAGGGATGAAAAAAAGGTGGGAATCCACCATTTTAGGCAGCCGACGTCTAAAATGGCCGATTCTCTTCCCCCCTGGTCCTCACCATGCGGGCGGCTGCATCCTTGCGGCATCCCGGGCAACGCCGATGATCCCACCCTGGGTACTGCATGCTTGCCGCAGGGTGCTCATCCCATCCTTATCCATGGGGGTTTTCCTTTTCCCGATGGTGATGGGCTCGACATAGGGCGTCGTGGCCATGAAACAACCCCCCGGCCATGCGCAAAGCACCCAACTCGCCCCTTAAAACTCAAGCTCCTTTTGTTTCGGCTCCAGACTGTGCAGTGGGATGGAGCCAATGCAAGGGACAGGCTTTTGTACCCCATCTTCTATTCATTATCATTGAAAACAACCTCCAGGCCACATATGGGTAATGTGGGGTTTGAGGCTGGGCAAGAAATGCCGATTCCTTCCTTGTGGACGTCGATAGGACGAGGGAAAACCCTTTGATTTGTAATCTTGGTGTCCCCCCAACTTCTTTGGACCAGAAAAACCCACCAAAGCCATTTTTAATGCTGCAGAGCCCATTCTGTGGCTGTTCAGGAGGGGAAATCAATGTGAGCCATGAGCAAATTCTTCCCCTCCTTGGATAAGCAGAGGTGCGAGAGGCTTCACCTGGTCCGGATGATTTGTGGGTACCAAGATCTTACACTAAGAGGGGGAAACCTCCCTTCCTACACCATAGAACCCAATGGGGTGTGAACTGAGTCCTTCTACTCCGGCACTGGGAATGCTGTGGGGTGGATTTATCTGAAGATCCCATTGGGAGAAGCTGGTGCTTTAGGTGCAGATCTGGGCATTACATGAGGGTTTGTTGTTCTTCTTCATTTCTCCCCATCCCTCTGTTGCTGTGAGACCTAGAAACTCAAAAGTCTCAATACACCGAGTGAGTTTAACGCTGGTGTGACAGGAATGTGGAAAGCAGATTAAAAACAACCGGAAACATCCTTAGAAGGAACAGAAATCCCTGGATTTTCCCCTTGGTGGGTCAATGCTGGTGCCCCAAATGCACCTGGTTGGGATTTTCCCCATAGGGAAGTGCTGCTCAGCTCAGTGCTGGGCCCTGCTGGGGTCTATAAGGTGGGAAGGGAGCACGGAAGTGGGGACCACAACCATCACCATCCCTTGGGATCCCTCCTGCAGCCGCGCGCTCCCCTCTGCCTGCCAGGAATGGGAACCACGTTCCTAAAGCTCCCAAAAATGCGCTAAGGCTCTCAGCTATTTGGCTAAGCTGCATGGACTTAGCTGGTTTCTCACTGCTTTCATTTCTAACCTTTGCTCCACACTGGGTTTGGGGTGGTTTCCTCCTTTCTTATTCTCATTCTTACCCTGGGATGGGGTACATTGATGGGTGGGAAGTGGAGCTGGAAGGAGAGGATGGGTATGGGCATCCCTGCTCTGCTTCCGCTCACTCTCCATCACTTCCTTCCCACAGAATGGATTCTCTCTCTGATTTCCATAGCGTTATCAATGATTTATGGGAGTAATGGGCAGGAGAAAAGGCTCTTTCTCTGGCCCAAGCACCTTTCTTTATTAAACAAAGCCAAGTAACCTCTGCACTCGCTGTTTGAACCCATGTGTGAAGGGATGAGAGCAGAGTTTATACATATGAGAAAGGAACCAAGCTCTCCCACTTGCTTCCCACTGCAGCACCAAGAGGAAAACCCCACAGAGCATCGGGTTGGGGTCACAGGGATGTGTTTCCCTGGGATCCTCACTCTACATTTGATCCAAGCATCTTCCCTCGATGCAGCACTTTAAAGTGCCTTGGTGGAGCCAGCAGTGGCCTGGGCAGGGAGGGAAGCCTAGAGAAGGCAAATGGGGAAGAAAACAACCCACCAAAGGAGGGGTTTAACTTAGATTTCCAGTTTGCAGCCCTGCTTAGTCCCAGCTGATCCCTCTCTTCCTCCATCCCCTTTTTCCACCAGGAACGTGGCTGTAATCTCCCTGCTCTGGTGTAATCCAGGCACAAAAGGATGGGGCTGACATTTAACACATTCCCATCCTCTTTTTCCTTCTCTCCCTGCCACAGTGTGGCTTCACCCTCCGTGATGCTCTGCTTGTTTCTCAGCTGGTGAATCCCGTGTCCCAGCCCCGGTGGAAGTTCACATGGAATTTCCTGGTAAGTGGATTCATTTGTAAGGCTTTCCATAAGCTGGGCAGTCTGCATGCTGTTGGCATGGGCTGAATTCCCATGGGGAATGGTCAGGGACTGCTTCAAGACCACCATGACCACATTCTATGGAAACAGAGAGGCCAAAAGCTCCGTGGTCACCAGCACCTTCTTCCCCATCCCCTCAGCCCAAAGCCTGGGACAGTTGTGGATTTAACCTTGTCCGTGTGGGTTTGTCAACTCATGATCCTCAATCCCTGTGTAAGGGTTCCCACCTGTGAGAACAAAGGGTTCTTTGGGGTTCTTTTGTCTTTGAAGTGGAAAGAGGGTGAAAAAGGTGTTTCTGTTGCTCTTGGTTTTAACTCAGACAAGCATGAACCCAGTGGGAAAGAAACCACCTGCAAAAGCCACCAGAGCCCGGCCAGTGGGACCTGTCTTCTGGGGCCCTCAGCAGAAGCCCCTCACCATGGCTGCTCCCACATGCATCCTCCTCCTCCTCTTCCTCCTCCTGGAGCCCAACGATTAGACCACGATTTGCACCAGCATCCCTCCAGGCTGCTCGAGGCTCCTGGGGCTTTGCCATAGGGACACCAACACCAGATGTGGTGGAGAAGACACTGGGACATCACCATCCTGCTGCTGTGCATTGGTCCTGCATTACTGGTGAGAGCGGGGTGAGATGTGGGTACCGCACTGGGGCACAGGGATGCCACATCCATCCAGTGATGGGGACCACAGGTAGAGCAGCCCTGAGGAGGAGGTGATGGGCAGGGGGAGAGGGGGCAGGAAGGGACAGTGTGTTTATTAACCAGGCGCAGCTGAAGCGGGTGCTTTGCCAGTGGTCAAGTCTGAATCACAAACTCTGCATTGTTTCCGAGTGGGTTCAGCACATTTCCCTTCTCCCCCCTCCCTTCCCCTTTCCTCTTCTCTCACCCTCGCACAAAGATGTCATTGTGCCGGGGACTTGGTGATGGCAGCGTTGTTATTTGGTCCAAAAAAAAGAGAAAGAAGTGGGGAGGGGGGAACCCAACAAGGTGAAGAGGTTTAAATCAGCTTAGCCCAAATGCCAATTAAAAACCAAAGAGGATTAAGCTTGTGATCAGCAGAATAGACACTCATTGTACCCCGACGAGGAGGGTTTCCCCCTCCAGGCCCGGTGCAGTTGTGCCGCAGGTCTTGCTGCCGACCATCACCGTGGTGGGATGGAGCAGGGCAGGGCCATGGGGCAGTAAAGGCCTTGTTCTTGCACCTTGGAGAAAGACCTTGTTCTTGCACCTTGGAGTGTCTGCAAGGCTGGGGTTGAGCCGAGCAAGGGCAAGTCTTGGTCTCTCTGCCAAGGGGAAGGTGTGCCCTGAAGTTCTGCCCTGTGAGGGAATGGGTTGACTAGAGAAGCTGTGGCTGCCCCATCCCTCACAGTGTTCAAGGCCACAGTGGAGGAGGCTTGGAGCAACCTGCTCTAGTGGAAGGTGTCCCTGAGTTGGAGGTGGAGGAGCTTTAAGGTCCTTGCAACCCAAAGCAGTCTGAGACTAGAACAGCTTTTAGGTCTGAGTGCACCTCTTGGCCATGAGATGGTGGTGACGCCATGAGATGGTGGTGATCCCCTGAGGTGGGATCCTGTGTATGTGTCTGGGACAGAGCTGGGTGAGAGCCCTCATCAACTGCAGGACCTTTGCTCCCAAAGAGCCAGCACCAAGCCTTTGATCCAGGAGCAGTGATGGAGAAATGCCAGGAGCGTCGCACGGGCTGTGCTCCAGGCAGTGGAGATCCAGAGAACACTTTGTGCTTCTCTGCACCATGGTCTGGAGATGGCATCTTGGTGCTTTCTACCTGCTTTAGTCCTCCTATGTCTCACCCAGCTCTAAGCACCTCTGCCAGTAAACTGGTAATACCCCAAGAACAAAGATGCTCTGTACCCATGTGGCTGCTGTGGCTGTAAAAAGTGTCTAGACACCAGGGATGTCTTAATACCACGCTGGTGACTTAAAAAGGGTCTTCGTTTAGGCAGAGGCTGTAATTATGTTCTAACTTTAAGGCTATGTTTTGGAAGGAAAAGGCTCCCAGCATAGGTGGAAGCCAGACCAAGCAGGGTACCATTGCCTGCATCCCACTGTCCTGCTTTGCATGGGAATCCAGGGCCGGCTGCAATGGAGCCTGATCCAGACCCAGGCAAAAGATCATGAGAGAAGCTGAGCTGAGATGTTGCTGCTGTCAGCTCTGGATGCAAAATGTTGCCGGATCTGAACCACCAAGAGGAAAAGGAGCAAAAGGGCCTCTTTCCTGAAGAGCACTGGAGAAAGCATCGCACCTCTGGACCAGGATCTGTTTCACCCCATTCCTGGTTAGCACTGGCTGAGGGACCACAGGCCTGGCGTGATGGATGACTCCATGCTCAAGCATTGGATGCTTAGCAGCATTTTGGGGCAGAATGCAGGGATACTGCGGAGTGGAGACAGGAAAAAGGTGCAGGAGATGTCACGGGCTGGGAGGTGCAATGCCACCACCTCCCTGCTTTGGAAACCCATCATGCTGCCACTGCTATAGAATCATAGATCATAGAATGGGCTGGGGATGCAAAGGACTTTAAATCCAGGTCCAACCCCTGCCATGGGCAGGGACACCTTCCACTAGAGCAGCTTGCTCCAAGCCCCGTCCAATCTGACCTTGAACACTGCCAGGGATGGGGCAGCCACAGCTCCTCTGGGCACCCTGTGCCAGCGCCTCAGCACCCTCCCAGGGAAGAGCTTCTGCCTTATCTCCAACCTGAACTTTCCTTGTTTCAGTTTGAACCCATCACCCCTTGTCCTATCGCTCCAGTCCCTGATGAAGAGGGGACCCTGTCCAAGGATGCCCACCAGCACCCAGGCTGTGGGAGTGGGGACAAGGGCAGGATCCATCCCCTTTTGTTGCTGCCGTGTAATTTATGATATGAGAGAGGCCATTGTCTGGCCCCATCCTGTATTTTTCCGAGGGCTTTGCCTCTCTTCCCAGACCCCCGCTGTGCTCCCGCTACTGTACGGTTGCTATGGGACGTGCTCCCCGCGCCGCGGCTATGCGGGGCAGTGCCGGGGAGGGCTGCCCACCACGGCCGGACCCATCTGGAGCCCCGAGCCCACTGCCGGCACCCGGCGGCCCCGTTGACGTGCTGAGGGCCTGGGAATGGGGCTTTCAACCCCTCCAAGTTCACGGCCACTGGAGGTATTCAGCTGCCAAAAGAGGGGGGGGGCAGCTGGATCTGGGGTGTTTGGCTCCATTCTCCCTTCCCTTTCAGTGTCCTCGGTGCATACAGATCCCCCCGTCCCTTTCTCCTCCTGACAAGTGCGCACATAAATAAATTACCCCACCGGGCGAGTGTGGAACAATCTGTCCCCTAAATTCTATTCATCGCCAGACAGGAGCCATTATTCCCCCGATTAAAGCCGCTGGAGTAGCTTGCAAGGGTTACAGTTACTCTGTCAAACTGTAAATAAGACACTAAAAATAAAGGGCGCTGGCGAGGGAAGGGGGAAAGGGAACCAGACTAATGCCTGCTGCTAGGGAAACCGAATGAATCCCTAATGATGCCTGTGTACAAACTGCACATAATGAAGGCAAAGTGACCCGCTCCAAATCACCCGCTCCAGAGAGACCTGCTCACCCCTTCCTCCAGGGAGTAAACCCCCTTCCTGCACCCCGCCAAGCAGTGCTGAGGTCCCGGTGCTCAGCGTACAGAAAGGGCTGGTGGATGGGTGTGTGTTTGAGGCATAGAAACCACCTCTGCTTGAGCCCGCATCCCTGTTTGAGGAGCTGTGATGCAGGACAGGGATAGGACCAGGGAGGGTTCAGGTCTGTCTGCCCAGAGCCCATTCCTCAGGCAGTAGGGATGCAGCCAAGGCTCCTTCCTTCTGCAGCAGGGCATGGCTGAGGCACAGACCTGGAGCTCAGCCCTGGGGCTGCCCCTTGCTGCTGCATAGAATAGAATCAGAATCAACCAGGCTGGAAAAGACCTTTAAGATCGAGTCCAAGCATGACTCCAGGACTACCAAGGCCACCACTAACCCATGTCACTGAAATGGATTAGAGGGAGGATCATCTCCAGCCCTAGAAAGCCTCTTTGGACAAAACCCAATTCCCTTCTTGTTGTTCTTTTACCAGCCAGGAAGGGCCAAATGCTGGTGCCCAGGGAAGTATTATTGTCATAGAACCACAGAACCACAAAATGCTTTGGGTTGAGGGGACCTTAAAGCTCAACCAGTTCTAATCCTGGGGCACCTCGCACTAGAGCGGCTTGCTCCAAGTCCTGTCCAACCTGGCCTTGAACACTGCCAGGGATGGGGCAAGGATAAATCTTGGTGCTCCATCCATTCCAAACACCTGAGGCCAGGCAGAGAAGCGCAGGAGGCAAGTCTCATAACCAGGGTTGAGCAAAACCCTAATCTGGGTTGTCCTGGTGCTGCCCCAGCCTGGAAATGGGCAGCTCTGCATGAAACCAGCTCCCCAGCGGTTGCCTTTAGGGGAATGATGGGCTTAGAGAGCTTAATCTCATCCTGGAAGAGGGGTTTGATCCTGGGGGCTTCACTCCATAGCCACGGATGGCTTTGCTTGAGGATGCTGGTTTTGGGAGCAGCATCAGTGTCAGGGATGCACTCAGGAGTATCCGGCTCCCCTTGAGCCTGCAGCGAGGATGGCAAGACTTGATCAAATGAGTTTTCTTGCCTTTCCCTGCCTGAACCTTTTGGGTCACATTTTTCAGCCTCCAAAAGGATGATTATTGCCATGGTTTTAATGCAAGTTGCGCTGTTCATCACCTGGTTCCAAAACCAAGAGCTGTAGAGGGGTGGTTTGCCCTTGAGCAAAGCATGTCCTGACCTGGAGAGATGAAGAAAATCAGAGAGTCTTCAATATTCAACATCTTTATGCCAGCTGGGAAAGGGAAAGCTCTTCTTTGCCTCCAAATACCCGAATGTTCTGGGGGTTTCTGTGCTGTCTATGGGTGTAATCTACCTGTGTCCATAAACCAAAAGCCAGCAGCTCGCTCTTCTCTTCCTGCTCTGGAGGGCTTGTGGAGGGTGAGATGTGATAATGCCGTTGCCAGTCCCCTTCCCTGTTCAAGGATCAGGATGAGGGAAACCCCTTCAGTCCAGTTTCACTCCAGGTCCATGATTGTGAAGGCTGTTGACAGGGAATGCGCGCCCCTTTGCAATAATAGCCAGGTAGCTTGCATGGCTAAATCACAGCTTTTCCCTTTTCCATTCCAACCTCCTTTTAAAGCACATTTAAGCACTTCCCTGCAGGCTCATGTGAGGGCTTCATTTGACTCAATAAGTGCATAGGTACAGGAGGAACATCACCATAACCCCCTGGAAGCCCCGGCACCAGGGATGGCATCAGAGGACTGGCGAGTGGGAGAAGGGGCTGGATGTTCCATATTCCATAAAGTAATTAAGTATTCCTGGTTTGGATGACTTCAAACAGAGTGACTCCAGGAAATAAGCCCCTTCTTTATAATTAGTGGGATTTCCTCTGCATCAAACGGAGCGATTGATTCTTTAATCTGCTCACATGCTTTTGATTTGGTCGCTCAGCTGCTTGTACCAACTGCTTCTACTCCCTGCTCGGGCCGATAAAGCCTCGCAAAGGAGATTTTCGGGAGGCATGACCCAAGCTGAGGTCTAAGATTTGCTTTGTGTGGGGCTGTTTTGTGTAGGCCGAATTTGCTGGAGATGATGATCATGATGATAGTGATAAGAACTAACACAGGGTTTTTTAACAGCAAGGTCAAATAATGGGGAGTTTGGAGGGTTTCTTCTTGTAGTTTCCTCTTCCCAGGAGGCTTTTTGAGGGCTCAGTTAAAATAAGGACTTGATTTCTGAAGGACTTGGGGTGTGCAGAGGAAAGAGGCCCCTTTTCTAGAGTATTTCAAGCGTTTGGTCCTGCTTTAGGACTAACCCCAGGCTCTTTGAAAGCAAAAATCCCCCCAAATGTTGCTGCTTTGCGCAGGAAGAGTTCAGGAGAGACCAGGATCATAGACCCAGAGAACGGTTTGGGTTGGAAGGGACCTTCAGAAGTCATCTGCTCCAACCCCCCTGCAATGAGCAGGGGCACCTTGAACTTGATGTCCTCTTGACAAATGTATGAGCAAGCAACTCCTCCCTGGGCATGTCCATGGGGTTGGTGGCACCATACTGGTCATACAGGAAATGAGCTCTGGTGTCTGCGCTGGTTCCAGGCATGGATGGATCCTACCCTGTGATATCCCCACCTCCAAAAGAGCTCAGATCTTAAATGATCCCAAAAAAGAGCCCCTGGGATGGATTTCTTTCTGGCATGCAAGGGTCTGAGAAAACAGAGGGAAATGTGGGACTATGTTGTTTTGCATCCAGCTTTTGGTCCTGTTGGAAATGTAGCATGGGCAAGAACGATGCCCTCGGTGCTGCATCTCAACTGCGTCCCTTCGGATGGAACCATCAGAGGATGATGGCTGTGCTGAGAGGGACCAGCATCCCAACCACAACCCCTGTCCCCTGGGGATGGCATCACCCTCGGTGCATGTCCTCACACACAGATCGTGTGGGGAAGGCAAGTGTGGGGCTGGCCCCACTGTGGTTTGGGGGTCACAAGGCTGCAGGGAGGAGCTGTGGGAAGGGAATTCCAAGCTCAGAGCCAAGGCGGGGCCTGCGGTAAGCGCAGAGCAGTGGTTTATTATGCCCCTCACAAACGTTCCTCATTGGAGCCGTGTCGAACACAGATCATATCATTAGGGACCCGGTGAGCACCTAACTGTACAATTATGCAAATAGTGATCAAAATCAGTGTTTTCAGCAGAAAAGCCTGAAGATCAAGACAGCAGCTTCCTGCAGCCTTAATTTAATCTGGTCCTGCAGGAGTGGGGAGGTCTGATGGATGACCCAACCTCAGGCCTGCCTGTGCTTAGCAAGGTTGGTGTGGGAGGCAAGGGAAAACCAGCCCCGGGATCACGTTGGGATGTTGGCAAAGCAGGAAGCAACCAGCTCAAATGGAAATGACAGTGTTTTTCTGTTTCTTTTGCTTGCAGGTGAAGAACATGACGTTGAGAGGGGAAAAGGAGCAAAGCAAGGAAAAGCAGTGTCGGAGCGCAGGAAATGTGTGTTAATGGCTTGTGGATGTCTCTGTCTCCCAAATGATGGAATTGCCGGTGCCGGGCTGTTTTTGACAGCCTGTCTCTTCCATGTTTTTAAAATATTCATGCCCCGAAATCTAATTACCAGCAAATTTCATGCTAATGAAGTGAAGGCTTCGGCTTCCCTCTGCCTCCCTCTTGTTCACGTTGCTGTAAGAGAGCTCTTTCTTTCTTCCCAACTGCTTTTCTTGCATGAGAAGCCCAACCCCAAAAGAAGGATCACTGACAATAAAGCTTGGCTTGCTCAAGGTGTTTGTTCACTGGTGGCTCTGTTCCTATGGTGGGGAATGGTGATGGAAGGTGTTTGGCACAGACTGAATGAGCCTGAGCTCATCAGATAAAGCAGATGAATTATTAGGAGTAGAGGGGTAACATTGCAAGTGTGCCCTGAGGCTGGAACAAAGATGAAACAGAGGGAATGCCACCCTTGGCATCCCTTGGACATCTCCAGCCCCTTTCCAGGGTACTGGGCTGGTCCGTGTCCTCCCAAAGGAGGCTGGAGCATGCACATGATGGCTGGAGTGTGGCTGTGTTTCATGGAGAGTGCGGTGAATAGAGCATGTATGTGATGGATGGAGCACATGCGTGATGAAGGAGCATGTAAGTTTCTGTGGTCCTTGTTTCTCTATGGGAATTCTGTGGGAATTTGGGAATGTGGGAAGGCTGAAGTGGCTTTTCCTCCCCACAGATGCTGCTCTTTGCATCCTGGGAGGGCATGGGTGGGTTTGCAGAGCTGGGAATGGTCCTGAGGGAGGACCATTAAAGGCCAGGATGTGTTCTGGACCTCTTTTGCCTTGCCAGCTCCCTAGGTGAAGGCAGGGGCTTCTCCTTGCCTCTCCTTGCCCTGCACTTGACTGTGGCAAACCTCTTAGAAGCAGCTCTTGGACCATGTTAATCCCCTTAACCCTTCCTGCAGCCATTCCCTGCTGGAGATCAGCTGCTGAAAGGCTTCCTGCCACTATCCCTGACCTGGTGGAGGGATCAACCTTCCCTATAGGTTGAGGGGAGACCCTTCATGCCTCCAGTTTCCACTCTTCTTGCAGCAAAGGCTTGCACGCTTGTAAGGCTGAGAGGAGGATGGGGAGAGCTCCTGCCTGCTCCTATATCCAATGGATTTGGAATGTGGCTTTCCGAGCTTGCGGTGAGACGTGTTCCCTCTGCACTCAGGGGCTTTGCAAAGGACTCCATCCCCACCATCAGTGGTGCTTCTACCCCTGCCCTGGGGAGATGCTGTGGCAGGAGGGGTTCAGTGCATGTCTCAGGGGGGCAGAGCAGTTTGGGGCTTCTTAACATGCAGAGAGCATTTGATGCTCACCTTTGGGCTGAAAAAGCCCCTTTTCCATGTGGCCTTGGGAGCATTCAGACCCTGCCCATTGACACCCATCTCTGTTTGTTTTGCAGAGCTCTCGGAGCTGCATTTATCCTGCCAAAATGAGAGTTTTCTCTTCGAGAGCTGCAGCCTGGCACCATGATTATAATTGTCACTAATTTCTTTCTTTTGCAATCAGGTTTGTACCTTGCCACATGCACAAGCAGAAAATGAGGCAGATTCTCCCCCTTGGGGGCAAAGCTGCCTCTGGCAATGGGTGTAGAGCCCTGATTTCTATAGGAGAAGCTGGTACTGCTCTAGGGTGCTTCCGGAGAGGTGCCAGATTTCAGCTTATGGTGAGGAAGGGGCAATATTAGCCCTTATTAGCCCCTTCCCCACCTCAACATGCAGGCCACAAGCTGGGCGCTAGGAATGGTGCCTGCAAACGCCTTTGGAAGGAGCAGACACCCCTTAAAGCAAAGAAATCCCAAACCCATCCTAAAGAAGGCTGGATGGGGGGTGAGGGCTCACAGGGAGCTTCTGCCTTATATCTAGCCTAAACCTCCCTTGCTTAAGTTGTGGGCCCATTCAGATGCTGGGATATCTTCACATCTTCCAGTACCTGGAGATATTTCAGTATCCCCCTTCAGATACATGGGATGTAGCAGGCAGGAAGGCACCAGTGGGATGGATGAAAAGAGGCTGTGGAGCTTCTGAGGGTTCAGAGAGGGGTTTAGAAGCACTTCTGAGCTGCTCCTGCATCTCTGCTGGGGTCACGAGAGGAGAATTCGGCCACCTTAGTCATTTATTTAGCTGCAGCCTCTGAAGAGTGAGATTCCCAGGGGTATCATTGGCAGAAATCCTGTGATCCCCTCCGAAATATCCCCTTTTTACCCCAACCCAGAAATAACTCCCTAAAACAAAGCGCCGGATTGTTCAGCCAACTAAAATTACCGGCATGTCAACGAAAATATGTACAGCATTACAGTCAAATTTGCATTGCAATAATGCTTTATTAAGCACATTAGGAGATTAAAAGAATCAACCCATTTGTTCCCATTCACGGTGCGCTGAGGATTTGCATTTCTTTCCCCCCCCCCACTTCTTCCACCTCCAACTACCCCCTCGGAGTGATTTTCTCAACCACCCTTGCAAAGAGCCCCTCCATAAGAAGGTGTCTCTGTGTGTGTGTGTGTGTGTGTGCCGAGGGGGGTTTAAATCACGGCACTTGACTCGGGGCTGTTTGTCTGCATGAGGAGGGGTGGGCCGGAGAAGAAAAGGTTTGTCTGCTTCCATTGCAGCTCCAATGGTTAATTAAGACAATAGAGGCTCTCGAACAATCGGGGCCAGGGCTCTGAATGCTTGTCTAGACTCTATAGTTCAGCTCCAAGTTCTCCGTCGGAATTTTAACGTGGCCGGGCTGTTCCCTCCCTCTGTCCCCGCCTCCCAGCTCATGGCCAGAAATTCCCTTTTCCCTTTTGTTTGGTTCCCCCCCCCCCTTCCCTTCTCTTTTTTTGGGGGTCCTTAATCAATCTTTTGAGTGCTCGGGGCTGGATTGACAGCTCTGCCTTGTCTGAGGGCTTGGGTTTGCCACGCCGCTGCCTTCCCAGCACCGCAACCGGAGGAGTTATTGTTAATGGAGCTGCTCTGCTCCCCGATGGACCTGATGCTGGTGCAGGGAAAAGGGGCTGAGACCAGGTCCTGAGGTTCAGTAGAAGGGGGGATGGCAGCAGAAAATGAGAAAGCCTCAATTCCAGCATCACTTTCGTGCTGGAAAAGAGAAGGATTTTCATCCTGGAAGCCTTGGAAAGGGCTGAAGAGGAAGATGGAGAAGGCTGATGCTCAGGGTTGTGGGGTCCTGGGCTGCCTGAGCTGCATTGCTCTGGCTCTTGTAATCCAGTTTGCCCAGAGCCAGGGCTAATCCTGCTCTTGGGATCTCTGTGGAGCAAGTGGATGGGGCTGGACAGTGTGAAACCCATGCTACCCCAGGTAAGGTGGTCCCTGCTAGCACTGCTGCACACCTTGAGCAGGAATTGGGTTTGTAAAGAGCTGCTCTGGTTCCAGTCACAACAACGGCCCAAAGCTCCTCCTTGAGCTGTTAAACCAGCTCTGAGATGCCTTCAGGCCATGAGGAAAAGCAACATGAGCAGGGAGAGGTGTGGGGAGACCTCAAATATGCCCAGTTTTTCCACCTCCACCATTTTTAACCTGCCCTTTGGGAGCTGCTTCACAAAGATCCTCAAAGCACCTAAGAAAGGGCATCCCAGGGTTCCAGCTTGCAGCAAAACCCTTGGGCTCCATAAACCTAAAAGCTTGGTCCCTGGGGGAAGATGAAAGCTGTTACTGGAGCATCTCCCCATAGGGATGCTCCCCATAGCTGAGGTGTGGGCACTGCTGTTGGGGTATCCCTTAGACTTCTCAGTTTGGCCTCATCTGGGGCCTCAGAACCTCTCTTTCGGATCCATGGGGAGCGCCTGGCTGGTGTCTAGGTGGCTTTCGAGGCAGTCTGAAGTGGCTGCAGTGTTATAATGGCACACGCAGCAGGAGGGAACCTCTCTGGAGGAGGATGCGGGGATGCAGCCACACGCTTGAAATATGGGCGAGATTATTCCAACTGCATCCATGCAAATGAGGCCTGTCTGTAGACAGGAGAGACAAAAGGTCATTAGCTTCCCATGTAGAGCCCTTGTGCAGGGCCTAATTTACTGTCTTCCAAAGCCTTTACGGATCTTGCATTTTTAGGCTTAAACTGGTGATATTTTGGCAGGTTTGGATGGGTGTTGAGCAACTTGGGGGTTATTGGATAGTCTGGGATGTGCAGCAAGCGGGAGGGATCCGCAAGAGTTCAGCTTCTCCTCAAAAGCTGATGCTGGAGGCTCATTGCATCCTGCAGGTTGACTTGTAAATGAAAAGCGTACTTCAGGGCCTCCAGAAACACAAAAGCCCCCAGGTTTTCCCCTCGAAACATGACTTTCTTCCTGCCCAAAAGCTTGCAAACCCTTTGGATCCCCTCAGTGATGATGGATTTGGGGCCGCTGGGACCCAAGTGAGCTTGGAGCATCCTTGGAGCAAGGACCAGCCTGGCTGCCCCTGTAGAACCCATCATCCCTCCTTTGGTTGAGTGGCACTGGCTGGGTCATTCAAGAAGACTCAGATGCTTTGGAGTCTCCTGCAGCTCTTTGCAAACCCTTCCAGGAGCTGAAGGGACCTGGGATGGAGCTGGTCCAGTCTAATTGAGAGGTGCGGAGAGCTTTCCTGTCGATCCTTTTGGATCTTTTAGAGGTTTGGGCTCTAAAGGAACAAACGGTCCTTACCCACTTCATTTTGGCTGCTCTGCTCAAGCAGCGAGGCCTCCTGTGGAGGCAGCAGTGATGGGAAAGGGTTGGCATCACCCCAAAGCATCCCCTAAGCACGGAGCTGGGAGGCGGGATCCGTGGTGCTGATGCTTTGGGTGGGATGGGATACCCCTGGGTGCATCGCCCTGGGCGCTGGGTGCTGGCAGTGAGGCTGGGAGGGATCCAGTGCTGCTCCCTCCGGCTCTGCCTCCCCCAGCCCGGGATTGAGAGTTTATTCACGCACTAATCAAAGTGACATGATGGTCGTGGCAGACTAAAGCCATTCACTCCCCGAGCTGCCGGGGTCGGGAGGTCGCCCAAGTTCGCAAGAATGGGCCTTTTGTGATGCAGATCGGGCCAGACAAGCGGCAGGGTCCCCCCCACAGGCGGCCCAGGGTCCCCCCCTCACCACCATCATGTCGAGAGGGACCAAAGCACCACCACGGGGCTGGGGGAGCAACGGGGGACACCACCCTGTGCTGGTCCATGGGGTGGGTTTGGAGGGGCTGGGTGCACCTGCACCCCTCTGGGTCCTGCGGATCGTTTGGGGTGGGTGCATCGCTACGGTAAGGATGGAGGGAGGATGATGTGGGGCCATGGGAGGCTTGGTACTAGGGTGAGGCCACCTCGGAGCAGACACCAGCTCCCCCTTGCCTGCGTATGGGGCTTTTGGGTGGCTCTTTGCAGCACTTCTGCATCCACATCAGCCTGGTCCTGGTGCTGCTGCTGGGGTCTGGGGGGTTATATGGGGCTATGTGGAAGCCCCAGGACCCCCAGGGTCACCGTAAGGAGCTGTGCTTCTGAGGACTTAACCCAAGCTGTGGCAGGGAATGGGAAACGGCTGCTGCTCAGCAGGGATAAGGAATAAGGAGCTCATTCCTGAGCTGAGAATGGTTTTGAAGCAAGATCCATCCCCTCTGTGCTCTCTCTGCTCAAGCCTAACAGGGGATGTGCCCTGGGCACCTCCTGTGCGTGGCCTTTTGATGGCTTCTGAGACACCTCCAGGGCCCAGCAAAGCCAAGTCCAAGCTTTAGAACTGGCTCTTGACCAGAACCAGAGCTTCTTGGAGGGGGTTTTGAGCAAAGCAGCTGATGGAAGGGGCACCCCAGGACACAGCAGGGCCTGGCTTGGGGCTTTGCTGCTTCCCTGTTCAGTGGGGGTAAAATAAATGGCTTGAACATGAAATCGGGATGAGGCCTTGGGAAAGCTTGGGAATACTTTCTCGGCTGGTGGCTGCGCTGATGGGAGCCATGAGGAGGAAGCTCAGGTTAGGTTTGAGGACTGTTCTGGAAGGGAACCGGCTCAAAGCGACAGCCAAGGAATGGAGACAAACCTGATGCTTTTTTTTGCTGAAATGGGAAATTTTAGGAGCAAAATGAAATCTGCACCAGAATTTGGCCCAAATTCTGCAAGAAACAGGGATTTCCCCTCTCTGGAAGGGAAAATTCAGGTTTCAACCCCAAGTGCTGCGGGGCTCCACTACACTCTTGGACTTTGAAGTGTCCTGGCGCTGCTTTGGGTCTCCACTGTGGTGGGACAAGGGCTGGAGGTGGATCCCGGGGGCTGCTCCACCAGCCACCCTGATAGAGAGATATGGCCGGTGGCAGGGCATGAAATCTGCTTGAATGGGCAATTCCCAGTGCCTGGAATGACTAAATTACCTCTCCACTGCTGCCGAGGGCGGGCAAAGGCGCTCTGCTCAGCACAGTGAGGTTTTAGGGCCACGTCCTTGCTTGTGTGGAGGGGCTGAGCTTGCTCAGCAGCTGGGGAAAGATGGGTCTGTGCCTCTTGGATCACACCTTGCAGCTGATTTCATGTGCAGTTCAGGTGCATTCCATGGTCATTTTCCTGCTGTTCAAGCTGGAAACTTCCCGTCCAACCTGGTGCTGTGAGGAAAGGGACCTTCATGACCAAATATGCTCCTGCTTGCTTCTCCCAGCCTCCCCAAAACCCTGTTGGGACCCATTGGCTACCAGCAGGGCTGGTGAGGGATGGCTGGAGAGGAGCAGGGAGGGATTCACCTGCTCACATCTGCTTTTTATTGATTATCCTTCTTCTAGGAGCCTTTTGGTGGTGTCTGGGAGAGATGGAGGGAGAGGAGGCCAGGAGCTGAGGGCTAGTGGGATGCTTGGAAAGGGGGGAGATGCGATTCCAAGCGCAGAATGAGCCGGAGCCCGACCATCTCCCTCAGACAGAGCACAAAGGGGTGGGCTTTCTCCTTTGATTTGGGGCTTCTTTTTGCTGGGGGAATACAATGTGATGAATTCAAGGCGAGGGCCAGCGCCACCCTTTAATATACTTGCAGCTAAAGAGGGGTTTCTATGGCAGCCGGGAGAACCAGGCGAGCCCTGAAAAGCTGTTTGTGCAGAGCTTTGCCAATGGCATTTGTGGCGAGGGGGCACCGGTGCCAGACGGGTAACGCTGTGCAGCCACTCATCACACGGTGACAGCCCCCACCCCCCGGTCCCCCCGCCGCCACCACCCCAATGCTTTCAATGGCCTCAGACAAAAGGGGCAGCAGCGTTTACCCGGGATGGGGCTGGCATCCCCCTGGCACCGCTGCCTGTGCCATTGTGGGGCTGAAATTCCACATAGGAAGCAGCCATGTGCAGGGGGGAGCAGGAGGCAGCGGAACCCCCCAGCAGGTGCTAGGGAATGGGATGGAGAAGGAGGAGCTGGGCATTGAGGGTGCCAGGACTTGGCTGTCCCTCCAGCTCCATCCACTTGTGTTCCCGATGGGTTGGATGTGTTTTCCTCCAAAATAGACAAGCTGAAAGGATTTTTGGGTGGATTTTGGACTCGGTTGCACCATTGCTTTGCTGGTACCACTTGCAAAGTGGGGACTACGGAGGGCTGAGAGCTTCCCTCTTGCCTTCTCCTGTTCAGGTTGGATATAAGGAAGAAGCTCTTCCTTGGAAGGGCGGAGGGATCCAGAGAAGCTGTGGCTGCCCCATCTCTGGCAGTGTTCAAGGCCAGGTTGGACACGGGGGCTTGGAGCAAGCTGCTCCAGTGGAAGGGGTCCCTGCCCATGGCAGGGGATTGGGACTGGAGGAGCTTTAAGGCCCCTTCGATCCAAACCAGTTTGGGATTCCTGGACTGGCCCAGGGTGGCTGCAGTCCTTCACTGGGGGGTGAAGAGCTCTCCTCTCCAGTTGTGCCCCAGCAGAAGCTCTTGGGTTCTCTCCAGCACATGGATGGGTGTTTTTCAGATGGCAAATGACAGCTCCTCAAAAGCAAGATTCCTGCATGGCTCCATGGCTCCAAAGAGGTTGTCCTGGGAGGGCAGAAGCACTGAAATGAGATCAAAGCCGGTTATGAGGAAATAGTGATAAATCACTAAGCAAAGCATCCCAGAGGCTTAAAAGTGGCAGTGAGCAGGGATGCCTTGTTGGGAGAATTCTGTCCCAGTAGCTGCAGTATGTCATCCAATGAACCCCTCCCAAATCCACTATTGCAGTAAATGAGGAAAACCCCTTTTATTAAGGCAAAAATTACCCATCTCCCAAAATGATAACAAATCCCTCTGCAACTGTGCAGGAGGTTTTAAATGGGAATATTCGGCAGAGCAGCTCAAGGCTGTATTAAAGGGGGTGGAAGTGATGCGATGGTTCAGCTGGGAAGAGATTGTTTATTTTCCATGGATTTTCTGGATGTTCATAGCAATAAAACACAGGGCACAGCCATGGATGGGCTGGGAGACAAAGGGCTGGTGAGTGGCAATAGGTAAGGGAGGTTGGCATGCAGCATGGATCTGGGGCCATGGAGCATCCCAGGCATCACCCTGCAGCCGAGCTGGGGCTTCCTGCGTTTGGGTTTGCAGGGGTGTTTTCCAACTCCTTCTGGATGTTGCAGCAAGCAGGAGGTGGAAACAGATCCCTGTGAAACCCCAGATTGGCTGGGAGGTTCCATGTGTGCTGAAGCAGGTTTGGGAAGGGGCTGAATGGCAGGAATCACTCCTGTTCAGTGCGGGAAAAGAAACCCAATGCATTCATAGCTAACCCCCTAACTACCACTCCACAGCCTCCCCAATGGCCTCACTCAGCTCAGACCAGAGGCTTGCACTAGGAATAGATTTGGATCCCTCTTTTCCTAGCTTTTGGGTGCATGGGGCTGTGGCGCATCCTGCACCGGCATCTTTCCTCTTGGAAACCTGGTCTGGGTGAGCGCTTTGTTCGTTGGAACAATCTTATTTAAAGGAAGATGAATTAAACCCCCCAAATAAAGCAATAATCAGCAGCCAGCTGCCCCCATTGGTCCCCTCCCAGTAAATGTCATTGCTTCGGCGCTGCCTGGCAGCTGCTGCCCTCTTTTCTCCATGGTGTGTGCCAGGGCGCAAGTGTTCTGTTGGCACTAGGGAGCACCAGGGCGTTTAGTGGGGAGCAAATGGCTTAGGGGAGGGTTTCAGGATGGAAGCTGCTCTGTTTCCCCTCCATCGGGCTTTCAGGGTTTTCCTGGGGTGGTTGGCAAAGGCTGCCCCATGGTATGGATGGGATATGGGGAGGATCTTGTTGTGAAGGCTCCCTCCGGTGCTGGTGCTCAGGGCACTGTGCCTGGCACAGCATCTGCAGGAACCCTGGCCCTGCCTGCTGGTGATGAAGCCAAGGGAGGAGAGATGGGATTGATCCTGGGTTTTGGGGGTCACCCTACAACTCTTATCCCTCCCCACGACTTCACTCATGCCCTTTACTTAGTTCCAAAGGCACCTTTGTGTGGATTTGTTGTCCCAGTCTGTGGGGAAGGGGGTTCTGTGAGCCACACTTGGGGCCCATCATCAGGGAGCTCCTCCCAGCTTAATGTATTCCACAAGGATTTGGGGTCATAGCTGGTGTGTGTGTCCCTCTCCCCTGCCCTGGGCAGCCAACGGCTGTTTCCCTGCCTGTTTGTGGAAGTTTAATAGGATCAGTGATCCTGGAAGCCCTCGTGTGCTAAATCCCATCACTGCTGCTGGAACCGGAGGGCTAAGGGGAGCGGGGGGGACGGGGGGACGGGACGGGAATCCATGTAGAGAACGTTAAACTGATCCCTATAAAATATCAGGTTAAACCCCAGCGTGGTTGGAGCCGTGTTTGGGGCAAATTATCCTCGGTTTGGCTTTATCCATCACCCAGATGAGGTTTTGGTGCTGCAATGCCGATGCGGGAACAAGAATCCCATCTGCTTCGTAGCTTAACTGTGTGCGCACCAAAAAGAGAGAGGAGAGGGTGGTGTTATTTCCCACCAGGTTGGAATGTTTTCCTTGGGATGCAGGGGAAATGGGCTCAGGTTGGACGCTCCAGGATGGGGTTTATTGTGTGGTTGGGGTTTATTTTAGAGGAAAATGGGGGGGACTTGCTTTGGGAGGAAACACAGGTCCGTCCCCCCCCAATCACGCTGAGGTCAGAGCAGAGCAATAACTGCCTTTGAAAAGCACTTCTGTGTTTTAGTAGCTTAAAGAGAAGCTTCAGCCTCCAGAAGCGAGCCCGAAATCAGGTTTAAATGGATGGAGCTTTTGGAGCTGCCTCTCGCCTAAATGCCCGTTGCCGGTTGTTCAGTCCCGGTGCCACTCTCGTTCTGCAAACGGGCATTAAATGCCCTTTATCTGGGCTTTAAGACTTTGCTGTTTGAAATCACCCTGCTGGGAGAGCGGGTTCCCGAATCCCGGCGCTGCGAAGCCCCTGGCATTGCACGACCTGGGATATTGCATTATTCCCCCTAAAATCTGTGCCGATAGAAGCTGGGTTAAGATTGCAGCAGGGGGAGAGACAGCAAGGACACAAAGCAAAGGGAGTGCAAAAGCATCTTGGGCTGCCGGGTCAGTGCCAACGGGTGATCCTGGGGCACCCGGGTGGCACCAAGGGGTGCAGGATCAAGCTGAGGTGCTGGGAAGGGATGCCCAAGGGACCAGGCACCTCATATGCTTTGTGGTTTCCTCTTGTCATTAGTTGCAAGAGCAGAGTAAAAGCAGAAGGGTGCCGGATCATACCCATGGGTCCTGGGGGAGCAGCAGCAATTTCTCTCTTTATCAAAAGAGATTTTTCCATCCTGAAAAGCGTCGATTTGGGCTTAAAACTCCTCAAAAGTTGCCCAAAAGTTGGTAAATGGCAGGAGCCTGCTCAAAGGTGAAATAATGGGATGTGTTGCAGAGGGGATGGACAAATCCAGGAGGCAAAGGCAACTTGCCTGCACTCCGGTGATGGGTTTAGGTTAGGAATAGCTTTTGATCGAATTGGGAAGTTATTTATAGGATGAAAAATGCGCGAGGTTGTGTCCTGGTCCCAATAAATGTGGTTAAATAGTGACTGCGGGGAAAAGGGGTAAATCTAAAGGCAGTCAAAATCTCTCTCTGGTTGCAGCGTTTTCTATCAGAACCGTGCTTTAAATTGCAATAAATATCATATATAATATTTATAATATTTAATCTCTGCGGCTGTACATGTAGGAGCCGTGTTTAGGTACGAATAAAATCACGAAACCCACTGAAATCAATAGGGTGAAGAGGAAAGCTTCAGCTCCCGAAAGCATTTCTCGTTTCCCAGGATTTCCATCCCTCTGTATCCCGACGAACTGGTGGTGCATTCAAAAGAGGAATGTATTCTATTTATTATCATTATTCTTTAAGGCTTCAACGGGGTTTTGAGGGGGTGCAAATGTCGGGATACGCGGGGGAGAGCGGGGAAGGGACAGGTTGGACAGCGTCTGTGGGTGCTGCATGGATGGAGCGGGACCTCTCTGTAGCCCCCCACACTTGGGCCATTTTCCATTGCTTTACGATTAGCCCCAAATTTCAGCGAATGACAGATTGAAAGGGGGGGGGGGAAGCAATTCAATTAATTTGTAATCTTACATTTCATTAAAAAATGCTGGGGGGGGCGGGGATCGTAACCGCCAGTTCCCCCCCTTCCCCCCCCAAAGCAGATTAGAAAAGAAGCTATTTTTAATTCAATTACTTGAGGGGCATTTGCTGCCGTGACCGCGATCGTGATGGGCGAAGAGAACGCACCTCAAGAGGGGTAACACGCACCCCAAGTTAAGCACTCTCCCCTTTGCCCCCCCCCGGCGGCTCCCTGGGCTTCGGGGGGCACCGGGCTCGCAACAGGCGATTTGGAGCAAGGAATTCGTTTGCGAGGAGGGCTCTGACGGTAGCGGGCAGGGTCCGAGGAGGATGCGCGGGCGCTCAGTTGGTTTCAAACCGGGTTAAAGCGTAAAACCCGCAGCAAAAGGGCATTTGGGGGGGGGGCACACACTGAAATACCGCTCCCGGGTTTAGCACCTCCGGTTAAAGCGCAGAGCCTGTCTCGTCCCTCGGTTTAAAGCATCCTTTGGCATTCCTGGTGGCTTCTCCCCACGGAGGAGCGCTCCCGAGAGGGGTTCGTCCGCCCCTCAGCCTCCCCCGACTGCCGTCCGCGGCTGGGGGTGAGGGGAAGCCCTGAGACCCTCCCAAATCCCCACTTTCCTCCCCCAAATTCCCCCTTCGTTTTCTTCCATTTCTCCCATCAAAGCGGTAAAAAAACCCTTCTCAAATGGACTCAGTTGATCCTTTTGGATTTTTAACCCTACAAATCGTTAAAGGCGAATTGTTCCCTTAAAGCCCAGAGGGGAAATTTTTTTGGGGGGGGACCACACGGTGTGTCCCTGGGGCTGCTCCCAGCTCGGGGAGAGGGGAATCCAACGCTCAGACAAAGCCGTCGTTACCCGGGATTTGTCGGGTCGAGGATCCCGATTTAAGGCTGTACCTAAATGCAATTCCTCCGCTTTGCTTTAGAATGGAGCAAACGAAAACCTACTTTTTCTTCGGGGGGGTGTGGGTGAGTGTGTGTTAAATCGTAGTGTTTGTTCCCCCCCGGAATTTAAAGGGAAAGAAGGGATTTTAGCTGCGGTGTTATTACTGCCACTAATATTTGGTCCTTTCTCGAATGAGCAGCATTCGGGAAGTGTTTGAACACACTCAAATGTCCGCATTTAATTGGAACTTCTCCTGCGAAAATCTCGCATTTTCCATGCAAATGGAAAATTTGAATTTCATTCCCACTTTTTACAAAGAAATCCCAAAAAATCTTCGCCGGGATTTTGCAGGCTCCTGAGCTGGTGGGAGCCTCTTTGGCTCCATTGTGTCGCATCATCCCGGGGTATTTCCTATTATTCTTAGGAATTTGGATTGATTCTTTCTTGGGAAGGAAATATTTTTCCCTTTTGATTAAAAAAAAAATAGGATTAAAATTAAAAACCTTTCGGGCAACTGATAAAAATCAAAGTGTGCGCTTTGAGGTTTATTCCATGTGAAATCCCAATTGTGGGGCTTTAAGCTTAGGTCAGTCCTGCTTAAAACTCGTTTTGATGGAGAAACCAGCCTTGAACCTCTCAGGTGGAAAAAGCTTCCTCAGTTCTGGAGCTGCTGGAACTGTCCTGCGTATGATTAAAGCCAAAGGATAACAACAGAGGCGAGTTCGCACTTCTAAAGGCTAAATAGTGGCTGCGCTCCGAGGCATTCCCAACCATCGTGGCTTGTGCAGGGAAGAAATCTGTGCTCCAGGTCTTTCCTGTCGCAATGGAGCCGTTTCAGCCTCAATCACTTCTGTTTCTCCATAACGGGGGGTGGCGGGGGGGGGGGGAGAGAAAAACAAGCCAAAACAAGATCCAAAACCACCGGGTTTGGAGAAGGCTTCTTGGAAAAATGCAATGGGAATTCAGTCCGGTCCTCACTCCATCTGGAATTAGAATGAGGAAAATAGGTTGGGGTATAAAAAATAAGTGGGCTTTAGGAAAAATAAGTGGGCTTTCGGAAAAATATCTGGGGTTTATGACAAAATCCATGTATTTTATTGCACACAAAAGGGTTTTCAAAGGGATGGGTGATGGGGGTGTCTGCTCCCCTGGGATGCTGCCCCTCCAGGTGGAACTCAGCTTCCCTCTGCTCCATAGGGATTAGAACCAAACTTTGGGCCCCCATTTCCCAGCTGGTTGGGTTTTTATCGGGAAAGCTTTGGGCAAAGGATCCAATTGCCAACAGATCCGTGTTTCCTCTGGCACAAACGGGGCTCCGGTGCCCATCAGTGCGGAAGCAGCAGAACTGTTGAGGCCATGAATGAGGAGGGTGAAAACCTCTTTGTCCCGAGGCTGGAGGATGCTCGATGAGGTCCATTGATGGCGTTCGCTTAAACGGCGAAGGTGGAGGTGTCCTTAAAAGCCTCCCTGGATGCCCAACCCCGCACGTGGTCCCGGCGGCCACCATTGTGCTCTGCTCGGCCTTTTCTCAGCCCCCTTTTCTGTGTCAATCAGGGGGCTTTTGTCAGGCCCCAGACATGTTGTGTCCACACACGCACACAAATGTCCCCCGTGCCTTGGAATTGGGGTTGGGATTGGCAATGTGGAGGGTGTCGGCATGTCCCGCTGGGGGCTCTGGCACTGTTGCTTCTCTCTCTCCATCACTTCAAGCAGTTTCCCTTCCTGTTTTCCCCATATTCCTCAACGCTTGGCTCATTCCTGAAGTTGCTCCTGAAAAACACGTTTTGTGATGCAGTTTGGATGCGTTCTTGTGACAGAGAAACAGGCCGGGGCTCGGGGACCCCCTCAACACCATCGCATCTCTTCCTATGCTCCTCTCCTGGAGCCCCCAGCCCCATCTTGTACCTCAAGGCACTTTGGGGCTGACCCCCACTCAGCCCACCCCTCATAGCATGGTCCCTGTCAGCCCTTTAGCCAAATGCCCATGGCACCGCCATCACCCCACGTTGTGGTAGACCTGGTCTCCTAGCAACCACTCAGGCCTTGATGGTGCCCGCAGGCCCTGGTAGCACCTGCAGGCCCTGATGGCCCCATAGACATGGCGGGGGGGGGAAGCAAGGACCAGGGAGGAGGCAGGAGAATGGTGGGGAGGAGGCTGAAGCACAACATGGCCACAGGCTGTGGCAAGCGCCCGCCTCCCGGGGCGGGCATCGACAAAATGGCGGCGGGGGCTCCCAAATGGCGGCGGGGAAGGCGCCGGCGCTGTGCCAGGGCGGCTCCGGAGGGCACAATGACTGGCACATAACGGCCCCTCGGCTATGGCGGTGCCAGCTGGAGCTCCCCCGCCCTCCCTCCTTCCCTCCGCCTTGGCACGGGCAGGCGGCCCCGCCATGGCGGCCTCTGAGGAGGATTAAGGCCGCAGTTGTGTCTCCCTCTTTCTTTCCCCCTCAGTGGCTGAGAACAGGAAACGTGAACCTATGGAGACTTAATTGACTTGCAAATTAATCGGGTGTCCCTGCGCCTGATAATTAGTGCTAACGAGTTTTACACCCCCCCCTCTTTGGCTTTCTCCTCCTCCTCTTTGGTTTAAAGGGGGCTCTTTTCCCTTTCTTCTCCTTCTCCTTCTTCCCCCTCTCCTTTCTCTCCATGCCCCCCGCCATGGCGTGGGGATGGCACCGGCTTTGGGGGCGAAGGCACTTGGCAGCGTGGCCGCCCTGCTCCGGCCCCCTCAGCCGCTTCCCACACCTCGGTGCCAGGCTCCAATAAAGGGAGCTGGGAGAAGGGGACTGCAGTGGGGCTGGGACACTGGGAATGGGGCTGCTCAGGGTCCATGGCATCGCTTGGGAGGTGGCTGCAGCCGAAGCTGCGCTCCCAAACTTCCTAAGTGGTGCAGAAATGGGTTTAATCCCATCTGTTCCCAAAGGAAGCAAAGGTCGTGGGATGTTTTCCATGGCCTTCCCTCTTCTTCTGGCATTATCCCTTTGTACAAGTGGGAAGAGGTGTTTCTCCTGAAGGATATTGGGAATTGGCTGTTGCGGCTTTGTCCAGAAGCCGGGATGCTGCAGGGGATGGACAAGGGCTATGCCGATGTGGGAAATGGAGGAAAAGTAGGGATTTGTGCTCAGTTTTGTGCTGCTGCCCAATGGGGCAGAGCCTGGGAGTGGGTTCGGGTTTGGGAGGGGCTGTATTGGTGGTCATCAATGGGAATACACAGGTTTGGGATACATTGATGTGTTTTACGGGGGTAGTTCCCTGTCAGCAGCAAACAACCCCGCTAAGACGTTGTGCCGGTGCTTGTGTTGAGGGCTGGTAACAAAACCCACCCCAAAACACCTTCGTTTTGGTTGTTTCAGTGAGCTTTTGCCATGTATCTCATGTCTAGAGAGACCGTCCCCTTTTGCTAGGGGAAAAGGTGTCTTTCGGCAAGGATGCTTTGGGATGCAGGGGCATTGGCTGAGCTCCCCTTTGCCCCCTGGATGGTTGAGGGCTACATCCTTCCAGTGTCAGGTGAGAGGTAAACCAGGATCCTGAGCAGTAGCCCCCTTTTTGTCCACCTTCCCCATTCCCGACCACCAGTCAGGCTGTGGATAGGCGCCTATGGAATGTCCAGCATTCCCACCGCTCCCCTCCAGCCACGAGGCACTTCTTCCTCTGGTGCCCATCCATTGATAATTAAAGGGATCCTTTCCTTTGCCAATGCTGATGCAATTGATCAGCCCTTCCCCTGCTCTCATCCCAGTTTCACTTTGTGTCTCCTCTCGTTTTCCAGCTCCGGCATTGCTGCTTCCCATTCCATGGAGCTGGGAGTCTATAAACGTGCCCTCGGCTCCGTGCTCATGAACTGGCTCTGTTTGCTTTGCCCCCACTTAATTGCACACAAACTCCCGGCTGTCGGCACACAGGGGCTCTTTGTTCCTGCAAGAATCACTTGCCCTTTGGGGTCACCGTGGCCATGACCTACTGTCCCCGAGGCTCACCCCATCATGTCAGTCTGATCCCGGTGGGATATGGGGCTGGTTGCTGCAAGGAGGAAGTGGGAAGGAATAAGAGGAGGCATTGACAGAGCCTTTTGGGTCAGGCTTCTCGAAGTAACGTGGTGATTGGCAGTGATTGGTGAGCTTTATGGCTGGGGAGGGTGAAGGAGATGCTCGGGGTGGATTAACCCCCGTCAGACCTGGATAAGAGGGTTCCCAGGTTAAATATGAGCCCAGTGCTCCGTAAATGGGCCCTTTTCACCAGGGTGCTTTGCCACAGATGCTCTGGCATCAGCATCCCAATTCCTACTCCTGCTCCCTGGGGCCCACATCCTTTCAAAGAGAGGTCGGGCTTAACTCCCCTGAATTAACCCCCCTGTGTCTTTAGAGCCCCTGAGCCCCCAAGTGCCACATGAACCTGAGTTCCCATTCCCAAGCTCCTCAGGAGCATCCATAACGCTTTCATTGGGCTTTGGTCCCTCCAACAGGTCCCATCCGTCTGGTGCTGGCTGGCTGTGATGCGCACCCCATGGCATCACAGGGATCCTGGCTGATATTTGGTGCTGCTCAGAGCCAAGTAGAGGTGAGCGCTGCCCTCCCATGCTCTTCAGGGTGGCAGAGGAGGGGCAGAGGGCCCTGGATGCTCCTTATCCCGGGGTCCAGCCCATGGCCCATGGAATCCCACAGACGAGACGCTGCCTGGAGGCGCATTCCCAGATTCCCAATCCCGCGCACCTGGTACTCTGTCAATGCAGCCACTTGGGCTAAATGTGGGTCATTGTAGGAGGGTGCAGCCACTCGAGCCTCAATTGCCCACTGATTGGGGTGGCTGAGAGCACCACCACTGAAATTTAGGGGGGGGGGGGAGAGGCATTAATAATGCCCATTCTGCTGCCGCAGCCCTCGCCCCCTTGTTATTTGCCTCTTTGTGTCTTAATTTGCCCCATTATTATTAGTTTATAAAAGGGCCTTTTCTCCACCCCCTCCCTCTTGAAGACACTCCTGAGCCCGATGGGAAAATGGCAAGGAATAATTATGGAAAACATCAGTGGAGAGAGGGCCATCTGAGAGGGATTAAAGGATTACAATTAAAACTCATTTTAGGGAGGGGATGGGACATTAGCGCTTCCATTCTTCCCCCCCATCCCCTCCTCCCCTTTCCCCAAACCCCCTCCAGGCTATCTGGGTCGAAGTTGATTAAATGACAAATTCCAGCTCCGAGGGAAAAGAACAACGAATTAAAAGTAGAGGGAAATGAGGGAAACCCAAGCCAACAACCCCAAAATGAAGGGAAAAGGAGGTCACTGGGAATGGCTGGAAGCTGGGAATGGGGTGGACAAAGCACCTGCTGCTAATAGCAGGTTCCTGATGGCAGGAGCATCTTCCACCTGCCTGGATGGAGGGTTCTCCTCCAGGAGCTCGAGTTGCAGTTCATGTGATGTTGAAAGGACCTCTCCCCCTTGTCCATCAGGACACAAAGGTTTCTTCCCATTCCCATTCCTCCTGTGATGTGAAGAATCCTGACGGGATTGGGAGCAGCTCCTCGTGCTGTTAAAATTCAGGGAATTTGAAGTGGGAAGCTGGGTTTTGAGCTGGTGGGAAAGGCGGCGTGCACAGAGCCCGCTGCTGTGGGGAGCTGACATTCCATATGGAAATGCACCCCAAGCTACCAGAAACAAACCCTAGGAGGATCGCAGGCCATTTCAGCTAATGGGCATGAAGCCGGGAATGGGGGATTTCCTTTATAAACTTTGGGAATGCAGGTCTGGAGCACAGAGGAGCTTCTCTCTTCTGCATCCTCCTGGTTTTCCAGCCAAAGGGGTTGGGATGCAGCCCCAGCCTCCCTCCTTTCGCCTGGCATAGCCGGGCATCCATCACGTGGCAGTGCACGTGGGCACACGCACTCATCATGTGAGATTCCAGAGTGTCTCATATTGGGAGAGCTGCAAAAAGCTTTAACGGAAGGGAAACTCCCCCTTCCACCTCCCTCCCCGCATCCAGCCCATTTTCTTTCCTCTCCTTTTGTTTCTGGTTTCCGGATCCATGCGGCAAAGCAAAGCGTGGGGAGAAGAAAGAGGCTGAAGAGAGCTGGCATCTGGCAGGGAAAAGAACAAGCCGGCAGAGCAGGGCTTTGCTAGGCAGGAGCAGTGAAGGAGGATGCTTCACAGGGCCCTCAGGCAGCTTCCTGAACCCAGGAAAACTCAGGTTCTAAGCACAGGGCAGGCTCCCTGCCAGGCATAAACTGGCCCAGAGCTCCCTGGTTACCAGCAGCAATCAGCCCATCAGCTTCATGGGCACCTTCTTGGCTCCCCTTGTCCACAGCATCTATCCCATGGTCTAGCACAAGCATCCTATCCCATCCGTTCCCTCCCTAAGGACACGCAATGCACTTCCAGCACAGCAGCCAGAGGCTGGCGTGTAGTAACACAGCCCCATCCCGTGCTCTGTTTGCCAAGGAGAGAAGGTCGAGGTGTGGGTTGAAAGGATGGGAGCAGCTCACTTCCTTCCACGATGTCCCTTTTACAGTCAGGGCTGGGAGATGCCTGCATATATTTCATTCCTGGTTTTTCCCCTCTGTCCCGACCTGAAAGCGGCTTTTGCATAGAGAGCCAATGCAGATAATGTTAATGAGGTAAATTAATTAGGACCAAGATGCAGTGTTTTGCCCCGGAGGAGGAAATACAGTAAACTGCAGCTCTGTGAGCTGTTTGTTCAGCCAGGGGGGTCGCGGCAGAATAGCGGTGTCAAAGACGCTGCCCATTTCCAAGGTCCTTGTGTCCCTCCTGCGCCGCCCTCCAAAGGGAACAAAACTCTGTTGATGGCAAAACCTCAGCAGGAGCTGCTGGGCTCAGGGGCATGGGGAAGCCAAGTGGAATAGGTGCCAGGTTTCCGAGCGCCTGGAGGGAAGAGCCTTTGGTCTCCGGCGTTTCAATGGGCCGGGGAAAGCAAATCAGCCCTTTCAAGGCCAATCACGCTGTTCTCCAAGGCACACACTGGGGACAATGTGCTGTTGGCAACAGGGCAGCGGGAAAGGGACTGGGTGGCCATGGCAAGGGTAAGTGGAGCAAAGCTACCCGGAGCTCCTGCTCCATCCAGCCCACCTGCTCGGAACCTTGGACCTCCCCAGCAGGACACATTGGGAATAACCCAAGGAGGATGTTGGTGCAGGGGAGATGGGGTACCCACGGGTGTTTCTCTCTCTGTTTTGTGTTGGCTTCTCCCCCAGCTCATATGAAGAAGTGAAGTGCAGGAGTGGCTGTCCCTCTTCCTGCTCCTTTGGTGCCACAGCTTTCCATTCATTCCACTCTGAAAGCCTATGACCAGGAGAGCTGAGCCCATCCCAGTGTCATTCCTGAGCACAGGGTGGGTTTGAGTGGGTCAGCCTCCTCCCTGCTGGGATGGATGGGTGCTGTTGAGCAGCAGTAGCTCAGGCTATTCTCATGCTGTACCTCCTCAAGAAGATCCAGGGCCCTCCCAGCCCAGCCCTCTGCCCACAGCACCATCTCCCGTCGGCATCGCTCCGGCTCACAGGGGCAGTGCATCCTGGGAATTTCCTTCCCCAGTGCCAGAACACCTTCACCCCAAGGCTGAGCCCTTCCATCGTCATGATGCACTCCCTCTCCCCAGCACTGACCAAAGGCAGGATGAAAGCACTGGGCTGTTTCTCCCTTTTTCTTTCTGCTTTAATGGCGTTTCATTAGCCTCCAAATCAGACAGGCTAAACAATGGGGTTCTGTCAGCGATGGGCTTGCGTGCTGATTTCATCTCCTCTCTCATCCGTATGCAAACCAGGCTCCAGCAGGCTTTGGCCATGCCATGGAAACCGAGGTGCAGGCCCGGAATGGGGGTTCTCGGAGTGAGAAATCGCCTCTCTGCTTTTTCCCATTTGCATAATGCAACTTTTCTTCCCCCCAGACACTGAGGCGCTTTGTTTATAGAGAGCCGAGAGAAAGGGGGATGCTGGGGACAGAGGAGGGGGGAAGCGCCCGGTGGGAGTGGGGAAGAGGAGGGCAGCTCCCGGCTAAAGGAGAACACGCAGAGAAAAGCACTGAGGGGACTGGAAGGGAATTTCTATGAGGATGAGGACTGGGAAACGGGGCTGTTCCCTGTGAGCCTGGGACCAGCGCGCTCCTTTGGCCTCTCGGTGCCAGCCGAAGGGTGCCGGGGGGCACTTGGCGTGGCTGAGGATCCAGCTGGGAGCAGGGATGTGCGCTGAATTAAAGCCACTTGTCATGATAATGCCCCCCAGAGGAAGCAGGAGCCTTTTCAAGCCCGGCATGAAACACCTCAAAGGGTTTTGTGCTGCAAGCCCCATAGAACCTCAACTGCAAAACTGTCCAGTCCCCATGACCTGGCTTCAGTGTGTGCTTGAGCACAGAACCCCTGCTGTGTGCTGGGAGTATCCAGCAGCTCAAGGAGGGGATTCTGCCCCTCTGCTGCGTGAAGGGGAGACCTTGAAGCAGCTCCAGTACCTAAAGGGACTCCAGGAAACCTGGAGAGGGGCTTTGGATAAGGGATGGAGGGGCAGGACAAGGGGAATGGCTTTAACCTGCCAGAGGGGAGGTGGAGATGGGATCTTAGGCAGCTCTTCCCTGTGAAGGTGGTGAGGCACTGGGATGGGTTGAATAGAAAAGGTTTGGATGCTCCATCCTTGGCAGTGCTCAAGGCCAGGTTGGACACGGGGGCTTGGAGCACCCTGCTCCAGTGGAAGGTGTCCCTGCCCGTGGCTTTAGATGAGCTTTAAGGTCCCTTCATCCCAAACCATTCCAGATTGCACAGAGGGTTTCACTCCCTTAAAATATGGCAAACTCTTGTGCAGGAAGGCAGGAGGAGGAAGGGGTCGGATAGTCCAGCTCCTGTGCCTGAGGTCTATTGGAGTTATTGGATGCAAGTTACTTCCCACCTTGTACCTCTCCCTGTGCAGACTGGTGACCTGGTTCTCTTGCAGATCAGTTTGACATCAGATCTCCTTATCTCTGATGGCTGCACCTCCTGAAAGCAAAGCCTGCTTAATCCCGGCTTTGTCCTATTCGACAGGGGTTTGATGTCTGAATTGGATGGATGCACGTTTAATAGCAATAATAACAATAAGAGTGATGAAATGTATTAATCAGTGATGGGTGACAGGCATGAAACCTGCAGTTAAAGGTATTTTAGGGTATGCAAAAGTCCCTGTCCATGATTTGCAGATGAGGAGCAGGCAGCAAGGGGGGCACCTGGGGGGGGTTAAGGTGCTTTACTACAAAGTGGATGCTCAAACACCACCGAATGCAATGGATGCTCCAAAGTTAGGGTCTGGATTCAGCAAACCAAAATGCTGCACGATGGGCTGGCAGAGCCATAGCCAGGAGCCGCTGGGATTCCCAGGCTCCTGCCTGCATGTGGAAACAGCGCAGGTTTAGGCTGGAATTGGTTCAAGCCTTGCTTGTGCCGTTTGTGCTTTGGGGCCCTGGGTGCACAAGGGACCAGACATTATTCCATCCCCTTTAAGATTCCTCTTGGATAATCTACACAACATCAACTATTCAATCCCTACCTGTGGGCAGGAAAGCTCAGCAGTCTCATCCCAGCATTCCACGATTACGATGTTCTGGGACAGCTGGAAAAATGAAGGGAAAAGGTGAGGATTACAGTGGAACTCCACAGAGCCCCTTTAGGCAGCAGTAATCCCCACCTCGCCATCATCTCAGGTGCAGTGGTACCTTTGTGGAGCAGCTCTGCATCACTGATGGACCACACAGAGCAGCAAGGATGCTGTAAAAGGGATGAAGGGATGAAGAGGGGGGTTTGAGGTGTCTGATTTGGGGCTTTTTCTCTCTCTTTTCAGTCTGGTTTCAGCAGAAAATGAGATTTTGGTGCTCACGAGGGTGCTTCTGCAATGGGAAATCTTCAGCTCCATTTGGCTCAATGTCAGTGTTTGATGCCCAGGCGGTGGGAAGTGCTTTGAGATTTCGGCTGTATTTGCTTTTCGGAAGCTCCTTTCCCCTATTGGCCTCCAAAAGCAGTTTTCACTTCAAGACAAAAGCCCAGTGAAGGGCTGGGACCCTTCCCTTTGGCTGGGGACAGGAGCTGGGCTCTGCGCACTGGGGGCTTGCCAGGGTGCAGCCTGCAAAGGGCTGATGGAGCATCAGAGCATCTTCAGCCCAAATGGGGCTTCCTGAAGGAGCCTTGAGCCTGCTCAAGCATCGTGGCCATGGTGGCACCTTCAGGCACTGCCATGAGACGAGAGGAAGGAAAAGGCTGATTCAAGCACCTCACCTTGGCTGTAAAGCACTTTGGGGGTGGCCCATGCCAGCTTGGGAAGGGGCAGCGGGTTGGCTCCTGCAGGAGCAGGGATCGTGCTTCCCGACATCCCTTCCACGCTCGCCTCCAGCCCGCTGGTCATGCCAATTTGTCACCAAGCTGGGATTTCAATTAGAGCCCTAAAGGAAGGGTCAGGGGTTAGGCAAACACAGCACTAAAGGCCACTCGCCTGGAGGGCTTCCCCGCGACCGCTGGTGCTGGCCCCTCACTTTACACAGTCCCCACTGGCCCGGGCTGAGGGCTGGCATTGTTCCCCAGCGCCATTCAACAGGCCCTCTGTCAATAAGATCGACCTCAGCTCTCTGGGATGCTCCCACCTCCTCTTCCTTCTTTTCCCACCGGTTCAGGCTTTGCGCCCATGGATGTGCTGAGGGTGAGGGCAGGGATGGGAGCAGGGAGGCTGCGTGCTGCAGGGCAGAGGAGCAGGCAGGGCAGCATCGAATCCCAGCCTGGTTTGGGTTGAAAGGAGCTTAAAGCTCGTCCAGCTCCAACCCCTGCCACAGGCAGGGACACCTGCCACCAGAGCAGCTTGCTCCAAGCCCCTGTGTCCAACCTGGCCTGCTTCTCCCCATGTGTTTTTATTCATTACTACTCCCTGCCCTTTGGTCTTTTACATCTGAGGCTGGTTCCCAGACAGAAACATCACCACAAGCTTCATCCATCCTCTCCCCATCTCCTTCTCCTTTCATAGCCATTCGCTATCACTTCCAAGAGCATCCCACCGTGGTTTGCTGCTCATCACCACTTGGGTTGCAGGGATGCAGCAGACCCAAGCCCATTGTCCCTCCTCATTACTCAACTGCAGGGCTGCATCCCTGCTGGCACCTTCATCCTCCTGGACACGATCCCACTGGTTTTGGATGGGGAGGACATGGTGTGAATTAGAGACAAATCCCTGCACTGGGGCCATTCCAGAGTCCCCAGATTGCCTCCCTGACCCCAAATGTTGGGGGGCAGAGCTCAGCCCTTCTGCCAAGCCCCACGGCCTTCCATCCACTGCACTCACAAAGCCCCATTCGAGGCTTCCATCCATATCCAGCAGCGTAATGAGGCATCATCAGTGGGGACACAGCAATTAAAAGCCCTGGCGTGCTGGCACATAGGTGGCTCCATCGGTGGCTGCTGCCAGCACCCAGTTCAGGGTGAGCGGGGTAACACTGCTCCGGGCAGCCCCTCAAAGGCTGCATCTCCCCACGGGTGAACAATCGGCTCCTTCTTCTGGGTTCAAAGAAGAATCCACCCTAACAAAGAGGGAACAAAGGCCCCAGGAAAACTGGGAGTCAAGTTTATTTACAAACGGGATAGGAAGTGAAGGGCCTGGGACAAAGGTGTTCTGTCAGGGACAGGCACTAAGGGGCTCTTTACCCTTGCTAATTGCCACTTGCTCCACGATATCCATTTATCTTGTGGCTGAAATGGCCCCCTCAGCCCTGCAGGTTCAAGCACTGCTTGTGTGCAATGCTGCCAGGCACAAATGGTGTGCAAGGAGCGGTGGCTGCTGAGGTCCCACCATCCAAACCCACCAGGAAGCTTCCTTCACGCCTCCCAAACAGTGGGATCGTGTCCAGGAGGATGGAGGTGCCAGCAGGGATGCAGCCCAGTGTTGGTTGGGTAATGAGGAGGGACAACGGGGCTTGGGTCTGCTGCATCCCTGCAACCCAAGTGGTGATGAGCAGCAAACCACGGTGGGATGCTCTTGGGAGTGATAGCGAATGGCTATGAAAGGAGAAGGAGATGGGGAGAGGATGGATGAAGCTTGTGGTGATGTTTCTGTCTGGGAACCAGCCTCAGATGTAAAAGACCAAAGGGCAGGGAGTAGTAATGAATAAAAACACATGGGGAGAAGCAGGCCAGGTTGGACACAGGGGCTTGGAGCAAGCTGCTCTGGTGGCAGGTGTCCCTGCCTGTGGCAGGGGTTGGAGCTGGACGAGCTTTAAGCTCCTTTCAACCCAACTCATTCCATGATTCCCTGTTCACTGCCATGAGCCTCGGCTCTTCCTCTCCTGCCGGCTCTGCCCAGGCTCAGTGCTGCTCTTCCCAATGATGCTGGTGATGGGAAGCCATTGGGTGCTGCTCTTTGTTTGGTACAGAGCCGATTGGGCCCCTTCTCCTCTCCTGAGCCTTCCCTCTCCCATATGGTGCCCATTATTAGACGTGTGTGCACCAGCCTCGTCTGACAGGAGCTTTCCAGGTGTCACTGGGATAACGATTCACACCCTGCGGAAGGTGGGAAAGATGATTAGTTGGCTCTCTATCAACAGCACCAGCATCAGCTGTTCCTGAGGGATGTGTAAGGACACGTACGCCGGGAGATGGGAGAGCCCAGCCTTTGTCCTGCCTCTAATTCCAATGGACTCTCAGGCACCTCTTTGTGTGCCTTAGTTTCCCCAGCTGCACCAGGGAGATGTTGTGATTGCTTTGCCTTGTAAACCCCCCCTTTGAGCAGCTGATTGAGCTCCTGCATTAGCAGGAGGTGATTTAAGCAGGTCTCTTGGCAGCTGGGCTGCCACAGGAGAGGCCAAAGGGAGCTGTTAGAGCTGAGGCTCTCTGGGGGCCAGGCTGCCAAGGGCTGGGGGAATGGGAATTAAATGAAGCCCTGGAAGCAGGGATGCAGTGGGGAGCATCTGGAGCGTGTCCTGCAGCTTGGGGAAGGGCTCCCTGGTGCCAGCGTGGCACAGGCAGGGCTGGCTCCATGCAGGTGCATCTGTGCCCTCCCCTGCCTCATCCTGCTTTTCCTGCTGATGTGTTTGCAATAAGGACTTGTTCTGCAGGTAGGTCCTGGCACTGTGAGCCTGGCACACACAGAGCCTGAACCCAGCCCTTGGGAGCAGGAGAAATGGGATCTCCAGCCCTTTCCACCTCTTAAATACTGAACATTTTGTCTCTTTCTTGTTGGAGAGAGAAGCAAAATAGGCAAATGGGGCTAAAATGAGCTTTAGTGTGAGCAGCAGGGCCTGGAGGGGATCCTGCCCCTCTGCTCTGCCCTGTGAGGCCTCCCTGCAGCACTGGGTGCAGCTCTGGTGTCCTCAGCATAAGGACATGGAGCTGCTGGAGCAAGTCCAGAGGAGACCATGAGGATGAGCAGGGTCTGGAGCAGCTCCCATAGGAGCCAGGCTGAGAACATTGGGGCTGTTCAGCCTGGAGAAGAGAAGCTGCGTGGAGATGTCAGAGCAGCTCCCAGTGCCTGAAGGGGACTACAAGGATGCTGGAGAGGGACCTCCATCAGGGACTGTCTCCTGGTCCATCTCCCCACATCAGGCTGTGTTCCGAGGATAAACCCTGTTGTGAAAAGTGGGGAAACTGAGGCAGGAGCAGGGCCCGGTACCCAAACCCCCCTCGAAGCAGAAGAAACGCAAAGGTTGGCTTCTCAGCCGAGCTCCTCATGGGCTGCCATCATCACCCAGCCACCACCATGACCCAGCCTGTGCTGGGCCAGGCCCCTGGCGCTGTGGGCAGAGCTGGTGGGGCCGGTGGGATTATCTGCTTTAGCTGCACCATCTGTTCACCAAACTGCCATCATTATGTTCAGCTTGGGAGGAAAACGGCCCCTACAGAGAAGCAATTTGTTCGCCGACTGAACCTTTCAGGCTCGCGCCATCGGCACCCACCCCAGCTCTCGGCTCACTTAAACACTGCTGGGAGAGCAAACTGGTGCCGCTGGTCAATGGGAGCAGCACTGGGAGGGCGCAGGGCTCCCCTAATCCCATTACAAACCAGAGCAGCCTTTCGGAGGGGTTAGGGATGGGCGCAGGGAGGAGGAGAAGGAGCAAGGTCCATTTCATGCCTGAGCCCTGGGTTTGGGGGTCTCGCAATGATCGCACTGGAGGGGCTTTTCTTCCCATGGCAGTGGGATGCTTTTGGGATGTGCTGGGAGGAGATCGGGAAGGGGCAAGGGGAGGGCTGGGGGGGAGGTTGGAGGAGGTGGTGTGGGGCTGGAAGTGACCGTGAGCCTGGCAGCCCCTTGCTAGGGCACCTCTCCTGCCTCCCACATCCCTTCTCTGCCCCATGGAGCCATGTGTGCCATGGGGACGTGGGGCTGGGATCTCTGCACACAGAACCTTGCCCAGTGCCTGTGGTGGGAGCAGGATGGCACCTCGTGGCCTTGCGTTTTGGCATAGGAATTCGGTGCCACCGAACCATCTCACACGCGTTGGTTTGAGCCATCTCAGAGGGAGAAGGTTCGGATTTGCTCTGTGGGGCAATGCTGGCAAATCCTGGAGCTACAAAATCTCTGTGTTTTAATCATTGAGTGCAGAAGTGTCCATAGGAAGTCTTTTCTGTGGAGCTGGGTACCCCAGCACAGCCCCTCTCATCACCTTCCTCTCCTTGGAGAGCAGTAGATGGGGAAACTGAGGCACACAGCAGAGAGGGGAAGAGGCTGAGGTGTCCCTGGAACAAGCTGGTCACTCCCACAGCAGCATCCGGATCCCTGCAGCATCTCTTCACCCTGCAAAGGCCTGTGGGGCACCCGACTGTGCTCAAAACAGGACCAGGAGCTGGCTCCTGCATCAGGACAAGCGTGGCTGGCTCCGGAGCAGGCCATTGGGAAATCCAGGCTGGCAGCAGCTGCCCAGCCCCGGTGATGCCGGCAGAGTGTTCAACCGGTGGCGCTGGTCCTCACCGTGGCCACATTAGACCAAGGTGCTGGTGCCCGGCTCCTTTCTGTGCTCACATCCTTCCTCATCCGCCTGCACCAAGGAGAGACATGGAGAGAAACGGGCCGTGCTCGGGGCAAATCAGGCCGGGATGGGAGGGACCCGGGGGGCTTCGCGAAGCTCTCCCTCCCTGAATGCTGCTGCACCCCCCAGAACCCCGTTCTTTCGCAGCTTTACCTCCGTGCTCTGCAGGTACCGCTTGCCCGGGGCGCTTCTCAGCCCTTTCATCCGCAGGACGGCTCCTGAGGATGCCGAAAGCCGCGATCCTGAGCCGGGGGGAGCGGCCCCGGCCCGGCTCCTCTCACCGGGCTTCCCCTGACATCTAGCGGCAGCAGCGAGCACAGCGCCGGGGCCGCTTCCCCCCCCCCCCAAACCCAACCAGGGGCAGCCCCCGAGCCCCCCAGGCACAACTCACCGGTGAGGCAGCCCCCGAGCGCGGCCAGCAGCAGCGAGAGGAGCAGGGCGCTGAGCTGGAGCAGAGCCTGCTCCGAGCGGGTCCGGCTGCCCCGGGCCACCAGCGGGAACACGAGCTCCAGCCTGGACACCAGGGAGAGGGATTTAGGGAACCGAGGGAGCGGGGCTGCTGCAGCCTGGGCAGGAGGAGGCTCCAGGAGACCTTAGAGCAGCTCCAGTGCTGGAGCCCGGAGAGGGGCTTTGGACAAAGGATGGAGGGGCAGGACAAGGGCAATGGCTTTAACCTGCCAGAGGTGGGATCTTAAGCAGTTCTTCCCTGTGAGAACAGTGGGACACTGGAATGGGTTGAATGGAGAAGTTGTGGCTGCCCCATCCCTGGCAGTGTTCAAGGCCAGGTTGAACAATGGCTTGGAGCCACATGGAAGGTGACCCTGCCCATGGGATTGGAGCTGGAGGAGCTTTAGGGTTCTTTCCAACACAACCCATTCCATGATCATCATGACTCTGATGTTTTGGCCCTTCTCACCTGCCACCATAAGCATCTGCCGTGGCCAGTGCTGCCAGCAGCATTCCTAGCAAGGCGCCCAGCACCCCGGGCAGCCCATGGATGTTGTGAACCCCACATGCGTCCTGGATTTTGAGCCTGGAATGCAGGAAGGGCTGCAGAGAGCACAGGGAAGAGCCGGGACTCAGCTGAGGGGTGCTGTGTCCCTGCCCTGGGACCAATGTCCTTGATTCTCCCAAGGCCACTCACCGTGAGGAACTTGAAGCCAAGTGGAGGGATCAGACCGGCCAGGAACCCTGCAATGAGCGCCCCGAAGGGGGTGACCAGCATCTCCCCAGTCATACCCATCACGACCGCACCAGCCACAGCAGCATCCTGGGTCTGAACCTGATGGAGCAGAACATGGGCAGGGGAATCGATTATAGAGGACATCAGCATAGGGCTGGGGGGACTTGGGGCTTCCTTGGGCTTCAAACTGGGTCTTAACAAACTTCAGAAAGCCTAAGGGGTGAATACACCCTTGTGCCCTGGGTGTATTCATGCTCATCGCCCTTGTAGGACTTGGGTTTGTGTCAGGAGAGGACCCACCATCTGCAGGGTGCTCTCCTCGTAGAGGACAGGCAAGAGGACAAAGGTGGCCATGGTGCTCGCTGCCATTGAGAAGTAGGTATTGAGCACTGCCCAGGGCTCAGCACTGCCATGGGCAGTGGTGGCAGAGGTGAAGCTGGGCCAGAAGATCCACAGGCAGATGGTTCCTGTGGGGAAGGGGAAGAAGCAGGTTTGGATGTTGGGGTTGATTCAAGCTTCTTGCTGGTGCCAAGAGATGCAAGCGGCCTTAGCTCACAGCATGGGAGGTTCAGGCTGGACATGGGGAAAAGCTTGTTCCTGGAAAGGGTGGTGCAGCCCCAGGACAGGTCCCCAGGGAGGAGGAGAGCCTCTGTCCTTGATGGTTTGCAGGGCTCTGTTGCTCAAAGCCACACTGTCCTAATGGTCCTTCCACCACCACGTGCTCCAAATTCGAGCTCCCTACCAACCGCAGCAAAGACATCCGGCTGGTGCCCTGTGTCCTGATGCTCTTCCTGCTGGCCCACATCGGGCTGGTGCAGCATCCGGGATACCATCAAGCCAAAATAAGCTCCGAAGGTGTGGACGGTGACAGAGCCGCCACTGTCACTCACCTGCTGAGCACAGCAAACATGGTGCAGGGAGGGGGATTGACTCCATAGACAAGGCAGGGCTTGTCCCCGTGGCAGTGACTCACCCCCAGGAGGCTGAGCAGGGTGTACTCATTGAGGGTGAAGAGGGTGACTCCCAGCAGGGTCAGCAGCAGCGTCTGTGCGGGGTTCACCCTGTCCAGCACAGCTCCGATGGATATGAGGGCGGCTGCAGCACCGAAGTCAGCGTGGACCATGCTGGGCAGGACAAGGAGGAAGGTGTGGGGCTGGGGGGCCAGAAGCTGAGCCCACAGCCTAGGGCCCGCATCCTACTGCTCCAAGGGGCAGCGCGAGCCTTGTGATGCTGGTGACAAAGGGCAGCGCTGTGGTACCCAGCACCCATGGTAACCCTCCTCAACCTCCTCTGGAACACAGCTCGAGTTGTGCAGAGGAGGGAGCTCCTGTGCCAAGGCTGGAGCAGGGCTGCCTGAGGAACCGGGACACAGCAGCTCTCTCCCGCCTCACCTCTGAGCTCCCACGTGGATCTTGCCATTCCGGAACTGGTGCAGGAAGCCCTGGAGCAGCAGAGACCACTGGATGGCAAAGGCCACCACCAGGATGCTGATGGCCATGCTGCCCGGTCCATAGCGGCTGAGGAAAGCCACCAGGAACCCAAAGCCAAGGAGAGTTTGGAGGTGGACATCCCGGAAACCTGGAGGAGGAGAGGCAGTGGGATGGGACTGAAGGCAGCAGGGGCAGGCAGCTGCTCTCCTGCCCGCTGGTCCCCATGAAGGGTTTCAGACATCCCCTGTTCTAACAGGCTTTGGGGGCCTGAAGGTTTCAGCTGTACCCCCAGGTTGTACTGGTGGGGGGTAAAGCTGTCCCCTGCCACCCTTTGCAGTGGCTCTGTGCCATGTCCTTCACAACAGGCTCACCCTGTAGCCCCAAGACCTCTTGGGGTGTCCGAGAGTGATGTGCACCCACATCACACCAGTGTGAAGGTGGGGCTGAGACCTCAGCGGCTCAGGGCTCCTTGGCTGGAGGATGCTGGGTCCCAGCTCCGTGGGACCAAGGTGGGAGGCTCCAGCTCCAGCCCTC
>WYDI02002066.1:0-105038 GCA_009867235.2 Psittacus erithacus
TACTAAACTAAAAAAACCTTTTAGAAATTTAAAAATCCCACGGTATTGGATTTCAGCATGGAGCGGGTTGGGCCCCCCCCCCCCCCGCCTTTTTTTTTCCCCTAAGCAAACAACATGGCTTAAATTTCTCAGGCTTGACATCCCATTGGGCTGGTGCGTCATGTCCCTTTTTGTCAGCCTGTCACGTCACACAGTGTAATGTGGCATTTCTGTGTAACGGACTGAGACACGTCATGCCAATGACATGTCAAGCTTGTGAATTTCAAAAAGACACAGTTCAATGAAAAACATGGGTTTCTAACTGCCCTGGAGGTTTTAAACCTTAAGCAAAATAAAAAAAGGCTTTTCTTCTCCAGTGATTTTGCCACTGAAAAGCACATGTTTTTGGGGGTTACCCATGTGTAGAAGCAGGTAGCAGGTATCTGAATATTTGGACATCTTTACTAACTGAATCTTAAATTGCTGATTCAGATAATTAGAGAAGGTCGAGAGCACACATACATTCACTGAGCTGATACTGTTGTTTATTTCCAGGAGAATACACATGCATTGATAAAACTTTTGCTGTTTCATCAAAAGGATAAGCTAAATCTAAACATTTGATTTCCATGATTCATAATGATTCATTCCTAATACTTTTTATGCATATGTATGCTCCTGGTGACTATACTGGCATCTTATGCAACTGCTTATATACCAGACAACACGTGGGACCACTGCAAATGTTAGCCTTGCCTGCTTTTTATGCTAGTTTTGGATTTGCAAAACAAAACCAGAATCTGTCTGCAGCACTAAGCACCTTATGAATTTTTTTTCAAAGCGAGTTTTGTCAACACAGATTTAACATAGCCCAAACTGTAAAATGAATCAGCTAAGGATAACACTTTTCCCCCATCACAAATGTTATTCCTTATTCTCTATACTTCCTAAATAATTAAGGAAAACAGCATCTTTATGCTGCACCTGAAAATGCTTTTCTTCTGTTAACAGATGCTTTGGACCCAATTTGTAGGAAGAAGCAAATTAAAAGCTTAATACAGAAATCACCAGGCAAATATCTCACTAAACCAAACAAGTGGTTGTTGGCTTTTATAAACAACATTTTTGCTGATTTCAAAAGCATAGTGCTTTTGAAACAAAAATGTTTTCTCAGATGGTCTGCTTTCAAATCACATCAACAAAACATAAGACTGCCACTCGTAAACTGAATGAAGAACCAGGAAGACCCCCAATTCTATTTGTAGAAAACCAGTGAAATGTGCTCTTTGGCAGAGATACCTACCTTAAGCAAATAGATTCGGTGTGCACTGAACTCAGATCATGAGTAAATTAATACCATTCTTAGGTGAAGAGCACTACAGAGAATTGATCAAATCAAAATATGCAAGAATAGATGCATAATCTCTACTAACCACCAGCACTGCAATTCACCTGCACAGCCAGCAGAATTTCTTCTGCTTGCACATATGCAAATGGCTTGAAATAAGAGCAGGCAAATTAAGACACCTAGTTGTTCTCAACACTTCTTCCACAGTCTCTGAATGAAAACATATCTGATTACATTATACAATTAATTACATTGCCTACAACAAAAAACATGTCCATGAGGAAATACAAATGTCCTTAAAGGAAACCAAAACCTTAAAAGAAGTAGGTGCAGCTTCTACAGTTTCATCCTGTCCTTGTCTTCCATTCTAGTATTAACCAGATAGAAAGGCAACAGTGGACTAGATTAATTCATATCTGTCATATATTTTAATGCACCACTCACAAACTAACGTGTCTCAGTTTCTTTATATCATCTCTGTTTTGCAGAGATATTTCCACAGCCTACCATTTTTTTCATTAACAAATTGAGCGTTTGTGAAATCACTAAATATAACGATAATGGGAAAGCTCAGACAGTGGTCAACAGCCAGGAGGTTTGCTGCCATCAACAATGAAAACGCGCCTGCACAATTAGTGTTCAAAAATGCCACACACATGTTTAAAGATGCAAGTCTCTGCTTTAATGTATATTAAAGATTTGAGTTGGTAGATCTTTACTTGGGCTTACAGAAGACTAGAGGTGAAAATATCTTCATATATCTTCACATTAGTGGGCTGTACAGTCAGTATGCTAGGACTGTTTAATAAATCTGTTTTCCTGGTAAAGAATTAAAAAAAAAAATTTACTATTCTTCTGATCAAAACAATCATCAGGTAGCTCCTTTGGTTGGCTGATTAATTACAGACTAATACTAACTCTCTGGCAAAACCAGTTTAATTCAGACCTGTTCTTAGAAGAACTTACAAAAAAATTACATTTGTTGTATTACTTCCATAGTTTTGCAAATCTTTCAGATACTACCACAACCAGCCTAAAATAAAGACAAGAAAATCTCAGCCTTTGGAGTGGCTATTTTACTAATTTCTTTCTTTTTTCTTTTTTTTTTAATAATGGGGCTAGTTAAAAATGCAGTAACAAAACAGACAGCAAAAATAAAACCACAATAATGTTCATTATAAAACTGCTTCATAAGATAAAATAATTTGTTAGTGATAAAAACTATTTAGAAGCATATAAATTCATTCCACCAATATTCCATTACAGTTATTGCAACTTAGTCCACACTTGTTAGCACTATAGAGTGCTAAGAGTTAGGCTCAATTTTAACCTTCATAATTCCATCTGAGAGAAGGAGATGGAGTTCTGCATTTTAAACTTTGTGCTGGCTAATATAACATGAGATTACCTTCCCTGTAGTGTTAATCCAATTCTGGGAAACACTGAATATTTCCAATGGAATTTTTTGGTGCAATACAGTAATTTTAAATACGTTTTTTAAAAATGCACTGTAGAGCTTATAGTCTAAACGTACAATATACTGCTTCAGCATGCATCTTCCAGCAAAGCCATAAACCACACTAACAGCAAGTGTTCCATTAAATCCCACATTTTACAAATAGCTGAAACCTAAAAAAAATAAAGAAATGGCATATATAAATTCACATTACAGTCTATCATTACGCAACTATATCTGCTTTTAACCACCACTCCTGAACTGTTCTCCCAGATATTATCTCTATTCTCTAGTCCAAGCATTCTTCAAATCGGCACACAGCCCACAACCTAGCATGACTAGCCAAGGAGGCAGAGTTGGCCATGAATCAGAAACAGGAGATACATATTACTCTTCTCTTTTCCCTAACGTAAGACACATACACGGGTCTGCATTTATACATGATATAACACCAAACAGGTCTTATGACATACACAGTTTCTATACATCAGTACAGAAATGTATCCTTTCTACAGTACACTGCGTCGTAATGTACGACAAGATGCCAGAAGCTGTCAGGAAAAACAAAGTGTTTCTCTAATGTTTCTTAAAGAAAGAGATAAGAATGAGATAAACATGCATACTTTTTCTTGTGTATTGATACCTTTAGGTCTAGTGGGAAATTTTTTATTAATAACTATTGAAACAAACGTTTAACATTTATGTGACTATCTTGAAAATTCTTCATTTTATCATTATGAGAAGAGAGTAAAAATTATTGCTGCTAAAGACAGAAAGGATCAGCTGTCTCCATAGAATAACTGTGGGTTTGTAAACAGATGGGTCTACTTGAAGGACATTGTCTTAGACAACCCACTATGCTGTCTGTATGGAATATAAAACTAGTTAGAAACTTTCCTTTCTCAAGAAATACCAAACGTCTTTTTCTCTTCAGAGAGAGGCATATCTAACAGCTGCTAATTCTCATATTTCTATCTACAATTGTAAGAAACATCTCTGACAGCAGACCTGGACTGAAAACAAAATACAGGACATTAATCATAAATAATTCCAATAGGACATTAATCAAATAATTCCAATAGATCCAGCATAAGTGATTCTGTTGGAGAAGAACTGAAACAACATGGTTTGTTATTTTTTTCTTTCTTACTGTAAGAAAAAAACGGCATCTGTAGTGAATCAAATGTAATGCTTGCATGCAAATGCAAGGCCTTTATAATTCCAGGTTCTGGTTCCACCTATCAATTTTTAATGTTTATTAGGTCATTTTTTAAGACTCACAGCGTGAAATTTGACCATCAGGTCAATACAGTACCAGTTTTGTTGCAGCTTCTTCATAGCACAAGGGAAAACACATCTGTTTTGACAGTTGCCTATCATAGAGAAAGAGGAGGCCATGCTTCATCCCTGCCCCAATTTCCAGTATGATTACACTCAAAGAGATTTCAACCTCTGTCAAAAGTCATGAGATTTTCCAAGCCATGGACTTGCTTTTACAAGCCTCAGCCCAATTCAGTTCTTACATGATCTGCAGCCTCTCTTTGGTCAAAAAGTAGTTGACAGTGGCTTTTTTCTTTGGTGTTAAAATGGATGAAGTGATTTTTAGTATGATAAAAACACAAATACAAATCTGAAACAGAAAATGCTCAACTTTGTTCTTACAGTTGAGAAACTATTAACCTTTCCTCTTTTCCTCCCCAAAATGCCAATTTGTATCTAAAAACAACCTCAAGGGCTTAGACTTTGGGTGGCAGTTTTACATCTAAAAATCAATTTTTGAGTTATAAACCCTCTGAAAATAGGGGTTTATAATGAAACCACTGACAGACTTTTAACTACAGCGGCACTAGCGGGCACCACTATAATATACGAATAAAACTAAATTACACCACTTGTCATCATTAAGAAAAATTTTCATCTCAGTTCTTCATTTGAAAAGCACTATAGTTAATGAATGATTACTGAGCCATGACACCTAAATGACTAAAATACAGGAATTATACTGAGGTCAACTCAAGTATTTTTTAAACCATGAAATTAACAGATCTGTTCACGTTGGTATAGGATACTGGTCCTGGCTATTATGCTCCCCTGCAACACTGACTTTGAGCATAAGGGAATGGTATGTATTTCTATATTGGAGATTAAGGTCCCGTGCAAATTTAAGAGGTGAACACATGACTGCCAAGAGTGACGAAGTATGGGTTTCTTTCCTACATTCATACATGCTTCCTTCAAGCACCTGTTTTCCTTATGCTCCTCTTCTGCATGTAAAACTAACTTGAAAACGAATATTTTATGGCAATAGAAGGCAGAATCTTGTTCTTTGAAAAATGACATTTAATTATTCAACAGAAGGCCCAGTAACGTAAATTTAGTAACCCACATTTAAGTATATCAGATCCTTTGAGCCAAGACGCTTAAAGACATTTTAAGGAGAGCTGATAGCACTGTACTATTGTGCAATGCTCTGACAATGCCTATTTCCCTTGTATATTGTGTGATCTTGACTTCAGAATGGAAAAGCCTTACTTTCCATGTGCTTAGACATTTTAAAGGTAAAAACAAAGAATCAACTGTAATAGAAACTACAAATAAATGTAAAAATTGCTTGCATATGCAAGGCTTTCTTAATTGCAACCCATTTTATTTTTCCTTTTAAGTAGGAAAATTGAGATATATTGCTCATACAATATAAAGAAATAAAAAGGAGCAGGTAAAGATATAAAACAATGGAAAAGGAGGAAATTTTCATCACAGCCATCCAAAGACAATAACTCTGTGGTACATCCCCAGCGTACCCACTTTGCTCATGTTCTCACAGCACTGAGTCTCAGCACTGCTGATTGTGAAGATTTGTCTAACACTTGAAAGCATGCCAAAACTATGAAGAAAGTATGCAGTGTCTATGATTATAACAAGTATTTGACATTATAGCTTTAGGGATATATACTGTAAGCCCCGCTACTTACTCCCTGCACCCTTGTTTACCTAATATTTCACTGAGCTTTCTTCAAGTAAATAAAGATGACTAAGTAACTCCAGGCTCTCAAAAGCTTCCAGCACAAGCAGTATCAATTTAATTATTTTAATCTCAACTATTTTGATTTTGTCTTTTTTTTTTTTTTTCTTTTTTTTGGGGGAGAGGAGTGACGGAAGAGGAAGCAAACAAATGAAAAAAGCTATCCAGGGTATAATGGCTGAAAACCCTGGAACACACCACCTCTTATTCAATTTTTTCATGACAAATTGCAAATACACACGTGTTTCCCCCCCCAATACATGATTTCCAAATGCTACTTCAAGAGTATGTTAGGTTTTGTTTGGAGAGGAAAGTGTGAGTAGAAACGGTTACTAAACTGAAAACTATGAATGTAGACTGCATGTTAATTGTCACCTAGCTAGTTTGCTCATGTTGGACACATGGTTAATGACAGTCATAGACATTGATGGAGTCAGATCCATTCTAAAAAGCTGGCATTTTCAAAAAAATGGCATAGAAGGTATCTCTGCAGTCTGTGGGAAAGAAAAGGAGAGAGAGGGGCTTCTGACAGCTCAAGCAGAGGAGGAAAATTAGAAAGGAAAGCCAGTACCACCACCATATGGGCTCATAGCTCATCAGGACAGCTGGCAAGAAACATTGCTCTTCTCTTCTTTACTTCCAGGGCTGTGATACATTTCTTTATGTAGCTATCAATAATACTGAATGATTAATGCTAATGATTTATGTTAATTTCGTTATAAGCTTTATTTGTTGCCCAGTGTTGAATTAAGCCTGTCAAATCATCCTTTTCTACATTGCTAAAGATTCTTAAAATGCAGAGCTAAATATAACATCTGATCATTAACATGTTAATACACCTGTTTCATACATTCACCAGGAAAACAAGAAAGTGGCTATTTTAAGATGATTGTGAGAGCAATGGTTCAGGGTGGTTCAGGGATCTTATATCTACTTGCTGCCAACTTCTCCTTTAAGTAAAGGAGAAATACTGACATTTTACATTCTTCTTTAAAAAAAAAAAAAAAAAAAAAAAAGAAAAGAAAAAAGAAAAGCGGAGACCTTTCTCTAATACTAGCTTGCATAACACCATTCCTTAAACAGTAAATAATACAGTACGTACCTTTCAGTGAGTGATCAAGCCCCCTGTTGAGACACCCATTTTCCAACATACTATATTAAGCTACCTCTAAATGTTCAAAACTAGTAGTGAAAGAACAGCATACACAGGACAGTATTTAACTATGCTAAATCTCATACATTCTTAGAACTATCCAGAAATACCTCTTGTAGCTCAGAGTATCTTTCCCTTCATGTTCCCCTCCATTTTATGGAGGAAAACTGTCAGTCTCAACTTATCCTATCTTATTCTCAGACCAACTTTCTTGTTTATCACCATCTTGGGTTAAAAGAAAGTTGAAAGGAATTTGTCATTGCTATGCCAGAAATTCTAACCCTGTCTTCCTTAAAATCCATTTCAGTTAAAACCAGCTCATTTTAACTTACCAGTGATACAGTCACAGACCCCACACCCAAGTATCTGCAAGCTGCTAACTGGACAATTCCCTCTTCACTTGCCCTATAACACGCTGTTGTTAGAGGAGAAAAAAATCTGTCCAAATCTCAAAAGAATTAGCAACACTCACAAAACCCTGAGGATTCCTGGCACAGAAGTACCTGTCACACGTGGCAAGAGGTAGAGCAACAAGGTTTATACACCCTTCACCACATACTCAGCAAGTAACGCCTTAACTGAATCCCTAAAAGACCTTTAGAGGTCAGGGACCTTTAAGCAACCACCATTCTTTTTATCATCAAATGAAGTCAACAAAAACATAAAATAGGAAGAGCAACATTGTTTTCCTGTTTGCTTATACGGCTCTAAAATATATTTCAAAGTTGAACTGTGTCAGGTACAATTTTTCACTGTATCCCTATAACAGTACTACGATTCACCTGTATGATGTCTCCCTGTACAAGGACCACAATCACTTTTGAAATAAGTATTTTTAGCCTCTTAAAGCAGCAATGAGAAATAGGATGGTCTTTTCACTTATGTGTTTATTTACAAATTTCTCTCATAAATAGCTTGAAATGAATACTACAACTATAACTGTTTCTTTGAATTCCATTTACAGAGAATGCTGCCGTATGCCTTTACACAGATTTATTTCGTCCTCTAAGGCTGGAAGAAAGAGTTTGACTAGTACTACTGTTATCACCTAAATGACAAAATGTCGTTTGTTTCTATGCATGCAAAGTGCAGAAATTTGCACTTGAACATGCCTTATAAGGCATTTGAGAGAGACGGAATATATGTCTTTCAAAAACAATCCAGAATTTTGATCCAAGTGTTAGGAATTTAAATCTGAACTCATGTAAACTTCCAGATGCTTTCCTGAAGTTTCATTAACTTTTGAGTCTGCTTTTGATACTCTTGTCACTGCATAACTTTCATTAAATTTCTTATGGTTTTTATTTGACAGAAGGCAAGTATTCGGCGAAGAGAGAAGCAAATTCTCTCAGAGGATCCCATTTGATCCACTATATAGAGACACCGATATAAAAAATGGCTAGGATTACAATTTGATGAGATCTAAATCCTGTCAACTATAAAGCCATAAAATATAAATCACGTATATTTTATTCACAGACTGTAATTACAAAACTTAAGAAAAAAAGTGAACTTTTAACAACTTGAATTTTTTTTGTTTTCTCTCTTGAAATCTGCTACTTGCAGCATATAGGGTTTTGTAGCAAAAAGGAAATATTCTATTTGCTGCTCCTGCTTTTTATGATGGAACTACAGTTCTAGCAGTTGGTCTGGGCTATACAGCTAACAAATGTCAAAACTTATGGACCAAACCATTTATCAAATAATCTGCTCCTTGAATAGATAGGCACTATCAGCAATCTGGTATTGATCTTTACAGGCTACTGCTATTGTTCATCTGAGCATCCAGAATGCCAGCAAGAATTAATGAAAGAAACCAAACAATGTATACCAAGCACACAGCACACAAATTTCTTCTTTTTTCTATTTTCTTTTTTTTTTTTTCTTTTCCCATTTTTAAGTTTGGCAAAATTCATGTAGTTATCAGAAATACATTACTATAAACAAAGTACACAGGCAGGACAGGATATGTGATGGAAAAATCACCTCCCAAGCATTAACTTCAGCAGTCCCAGTATATTTACTTTTAGATTAGTGTAACCTACTTGCAGTTGAGATCTAGCATGATAAATTCTTTGCAGTGTGCTACACTGCATTCACTATAGCTGAGGCTGAGATGGCACTTTCATTAAAAGCTCAATTTCAGGGCATGTTTAATGTCTTGGACATTTAAAATTGCATCTGGCTGAATCTTGGCATACAGCTTGTCAGTCCAGATGCATGGGTTTTGTTTGTTTTTTAACAGAAAATCATATAAATTGATTGTGACATTCATGAGTTCCATTGTGACTAAAAATATTAAATGTTAGAATTTGGGGAACAGTTTTTGTAAAAGAAACCAGATGCATTTAGTTACTCCTTTTTTAAATTTATCTACATGCTTGCTCCCACACTGCCTTCCATAAACTCTGCAAAGATTAACAGGTCCAGCACACCATTCTCCTTCAAATTCATTTTTAAAATGCTCATCTAAGGAGATGCTATTTCATATACTATGTTTTGATTTAATTACTAACACAGATATCATCAACCCACAATACAATATTTTAGATACAGATGTTGCTATCATTTTCTTTTCATTGGTTCCTGTTCAAGTAATCTGGCAGCTGAGATGTGATGGGAGAGCAAAGAAGCTATGATGAGTTTTATAGCTAACAATTATATCTAGAAAATTGCCTATCTAGTACAACAAAAGACAACTACCACCTAAACAGCACAAAACAACTACAAATATGCAGAAAACTCTAGTCTTCTTTGCAGAGCTCAGAAATTAAGGTCAACTTTCCCAAACCTCTGTAATCAGAATCCATCTTTCATCTCTAAGACCAGTTGTACCTATATTCCTTACTGCCCCATCACTCTGCTTTCAAATGCATTTATTAGAATGTCATTGCAGCTACTTTACCATGAAAAAACATGGGGGAGAAGTACATGGGAGGTACAAAGAAGCAAGAGGAAGCAGCACAGCAAACATGCCAGGACTCAAAATCATTGTTCTGGACATTGTCAGTACAATTTCTAGACTGGATTATGCTCTTTTTTGAGGTTCTACTCAAACAAACAAGATGGTAACAGCATCGATCTTGTTGACACCTTTATATTAAAGAACTCATCACGCTGTTATTATATACAAATGTTCCTCACAATGAGCTTCTATGTTTGACAAGCTCAATTCCACAATGTATATATGTTTGGGAAATAGCTAGGTGTTCAGAAACACTCTCCTATGAACTGGAAGATAAAGCCAAGTATAAGGAATAAAATAAAATATGATATTACTGTTGACATGGCCACTGCTAACACAGTGTTCCTGAGGATTCTGAATTTGTATCTCTGAAATTTTTCCTGTGAATTAACTGCAGGATACTCATGAGTTGAAGGTTTTGCCCAAGTTCTGTTTAAAGATCTTACTAATTTTCAGTGATTAACATTTAAGTTTGTCAGCACTTCCATTATAAACCACATTCTCAGGGGTTTATTAAATTATTGGAAAAAAATTATTCTGAGGTAAAACTCAATACTTACGGGTAAATTTTCAAAGTGCAGCATGCAGTTTTAGCTCCTGATCTCTGAACAAAGTCAATAAGAAGCTGCAGAGCTGCACCTCTAGTCAATGCTTTGAAATTTTACTTCAAAGTCTCACCCCAGGAACAAATTCTGTCACACACATACAAAAATCAATTTGACCTCTTTAAATCTGAAGAATGCCTGCTATTCATGCACTGTAACTGCTTTCCGTGAAGATTTTCACTGTGTCCTAAATCTGCTCGGCCAATAAGCAACAGCTTTTGGGAAAGGGAAGAAGAGGGTATAAATATTACATCTATTAGGGCAAAAGATTTATTGTTGCTTTAAACAGAAGAAAACTCAGAGTAAACTCATACAGCCATGTTTCCAGCCAGTATTACATACTAAAAAAAGCAGAAAGTGCATTTGTTCACACAACATGACCATAGTAAACTGAACTTATTAAGTGCAACATCAATAATCAAGAAAAATGACCTCTTACTATTACCACAGACCAGGAAAATGACTCAGAACCAGTAAAATGGTAGACATTTTATTCTGAAAGATCTGAAGTGGAATATGTTGAATATAAAGATGATTAGTGTGGTGCCATTGAAGAAAAAACATAATTTTTCATTGATGTAAGGCAGCAGAACTGGAAAGAACACAAATACAACAGTAGATCCATTAACCACATGACAAGAAACAGTGTTCACATCGACTTACTAAACGGATTTTTTTTGATTCTTCAGTACCAACATGCAGAATGATCCTTACATTATGTTGCCAAGGAAAACCCAGAATGCATTTATTTCATAATGTAGCTTTCTTCCATTATCATAATAGAGCCATCACAGTTGTTGCAAACACTGTATAGCCTCAAACACCTAAATACAGCTATTAAATTGGACCTTTTTTAAGAGAAGGCCATTTTAAGCCTCCCTAGAGAATTCCGTTGTCTGGCAAACTCTGAGCAGGAACCATCTATTACGGCAAAACCTTGTTTACATGTGAGAGAGGAGGAAATGATCTCGGCTAACAAAGGGACATATTTGGAACCATGACCAGGGAATAAAGGCTGCTTCAAGGCCATTAAAGGTAACAACAGTACACTGACACAGAACCTTGAGTGGAATTTAAGGCTCATCAGCTCAGGCTAAGGAGATTGTATTCATTCTTGGCAAGTGATTTCTCTCTTCTATGTGGCAAATTACAGATTAAACTCTATTTTTATCTTGAAGCCCCATCTCACCAGCTCCTAACACTTCAACTATGTGCAAGAAGAAGCCAAGATTGCATTGCAGAAGGGATATACAAGAAGGCAGACAAACTGGGATGCTCAAGTCAGAGCTTTGTAAAGAATCCTTTCCAACCTAAACCATCCTATGATTCTATGATTCCCCTTTCTATATAAAAAGGGTGCAAAGGACAGACTTCTTTAATCACTGCCTTACTTATTGAAAACAGTGACCAGTCAGAGACAGACACTTTTGCTTTTGTTTTAAGATGAAAACCAGGAATACCTCTATGCTTTCACATACACACTTAGTAAGTCTTTATTTTAATATTTTGTGAATAGCAATACACTGGTTCCACAGCTAAAATATTACATAGTGCTATCCTGCCAATTACCTACTAACTTGAAAGAGCTCAGAACAACCAATCAAGAGTTAAATCTATTTCCCGTTCATTTAATTTAAAGTATCATTAATTTCATGAGGATTTGTTTACATATCCAATGAAACTAAAAGCACAGAAACACCATTGTTTTGCCCATCTCTTTATATCAAAACAGCTTTTAGACAATTGAATAAAAATATTTGTGGTGGATTAAAATATGGCACTTGCATTGATCAGTGGTCCAGCTTTTCACTAATGTGTTGTCATTTTACTCTTGGCTACATTTTAGGATTCATAAAACCTGGTAATCAATTCTCCTCTGAATGAGCAATAAAAATCTTACCTTTCCTTTCAAGTACTTTTTGCACCAGTATGCTGTTTGCACTGAATCTGCATAACCAATACTACAATATCTCTCTGTGTAATTTGTTTGAATAATTAAATGTGAAAGGTGTGCCTTGGCAAATTACATTATTGTATGCAGTTCACAAATAACTATATTAATGCTAACTGGTCAACAGTCCAACATCTCAACGTTTGTTAGAAGTGGTAAAGTAGTTACCAGAAGCACTAGTAATGGTATATTGAAAAAGCAGGATCATTTAACAATGAGGAACGGGTTTTATCTTGTTAAGAATTGACTATTATTTTAGAATCTCTTTGTTTTCCTTATTGTCAGTCTTATCTCTGTCCCAAGGGATGGTAGTTTGATACACATGCATTATAGGTTCCTCTGCAACTTTATAGCCTAAATAAATATAAAGATCTTTTCATTTGTGACTTCATAGGTTTTATGTCACCTCTCACCAGTCACTTCCTAGGAACAGAGCTGTATGCTCTGGATCAGCATCTTCTCCACCAGCTTGATACTAACATGAACAGAGACACCTTTACAGGCCTCTGAGCTGCAAAGCATCATACCGTATCAAGACAGCATTATCTTATTTGCCATTAACATAAATATGCCCAAAAGCAGTGTATAAACTCACACATTCCTCCAGTGCCCATACACAGTACTTATCTAGGAAAACTCTAATATCATAGCTTCAAAAATAGTACAAATGTCATATTTAAAATTTGGTGTATATATTTTTAGATTGTCATGACTCATTATGACAACATCTGAAGCACAACTCTCATTTGTAGAACTACCTAGTACCATTATAAATATATATATTTGTATGTACAATATTAATTTGACAGCTTGGGGTAAAGGAGAGAGATGGCAGGCTGTGGCTAAGTGCTTACCAAAGTAGGCTTGGCAGTTTATTGCAGGAAAATATAAACACTACTCTGTCCTAGGAACAGAATTCAAGCATCAATCCTAAAATACAGGTGGAAGAGGGACCAGCTGCTCTCAGCAGCCCTTAGCTAGGAAGAAGCTCACACTCCTACCTCAGATTACTTACCTGGAATTACAGAGTATTTGTATACTCACAGAAGCAACACTGGAGGTAATTTACATTAAAAAAAAAAAAATCAAAACCAAAACCTAAACAATATAAGACAGGGTTTTATAGTCATGATTTACTACCAGACAAAAGAGGTAGAGCAAGAAACTTACATATGCATTGAATTTAACAGGTATGTTGGATGAAGAATGTGCACAAGTTTTAGTCCTGTGAGAGCTTCATCAAAATCTTTTCCGAGCTTTTGTGTATTAGAGCTGCTGCACTTTCTATCATTACGCTTTGCCACAAACTTTTCCACTTACTTATCCTCATAATCATCTCCCAGCCATACGAATCCTTAGTGCGGTGATACAGAGGCCTGCTTTTGTATTAAGCTTTGTTTTCTGGAGCTAAAGCCAATACTTCTAGGGTTTTTTTCTGGACTGCTACAGATATCTCATGACTCCTGAACAAAGGAAGATTTTTGGAGAAGCTCTACTTCTAAAGTTCTAAGAAACACAGTCATACATGTAATAGATGAAGCATAAATAGTTCTTTATGGGTGTTCCTAGGTATTGTAGCAGTAGTCTCATATATAGGACACAGAGAACGCAGTCACCTGCCAACAAAAATTTCTACTGCTTGACCACTCTTAGATCTGCAGAAAGAGTAACAGAAATGGAAGAGATAACTATAAGGGACAGAGTGGAGCATATAAATAATCGAGCCATTACCTCTCAATAGGACATCAGACATACCCTGTTGAAGGCAAGAAAGCTTCACTGAGGTTTTCCAAATAATTGACAAGAAGGTTTTACTTTCTTCATGATCCACCATCTCAGAATAAGTGGAAAAAATAGCAGGGTTTATACTCAATCTTTTTTGGCTATGGCCTAAGAACAGATCAAGAGGTGACCTCAGCACCAGCCAAAAAAAAAAAAAAAAAAAAAACAAAAGAAAAAGAAAAAAAGTACTAGTTTCTGTAACCAGGATTTCACAAATGCAACCTGGCTTCAAACATGTTGAAGAACATAATATTTGAAAAATAAACCCCTACTATGCAGTATGAACATTTTATTAACCAATACAATCCCTAGGAACTTCTCATGCACTTCCTTCTACTTTAATTTATCATTGGTCATTGTATTCTCTCAAAAAAATGAACCTGGTTATGAAGAAGAGAGATTCTAATTTCATTATCACCTTGCCAACACTTTCAGTCATGGTTTTCATGATCTTCAACAATCTGACAATGAGCCAGTTCTGAATCTAAGTAAATTGATAATGAGCAATTTGGGAAGTATTTTTAAAATGTTATAACGATCTGTTTCGGACAGGACATGATCAACTTGTAATTATCAGAAAATATCCCCAGTAAGTTTTTCATAAGGAAAGACAAAATAAAACGCATTATCACAATGGAAGAGTGTTTTTAAGTTATGCTACTGTAAGACTGAAGGATCAAGCACCAAGATTTCAAACAAAAATTAATGAGTATTTCACTTGCATGTTCCCAGATTGACTCAGCTGTCAGGAGAGGGCAGTACATTCTGAATTTTGACTCAGCATTATTAATCTCCATTTTCACATGGATCACACACAAAAACAACTGCGCATGATGTAAATACAAAACAATTATTTTATATATGTGAATGTAAAATTAATTAATTAATTAAATGAATAAATAAATAAATGAATAAATAAAAAGCAACAACAAAAAACCACAACAATGACACTTGAAAGGTCCGTAGGAATTTTTGAACTTTCTATGCGTCTCAAGAGTTCAGTATCATAAATGGTGTACTTTTCCTTGCATTCATGTCACCAAACACCTTCTATTTTCATTGAGCATTTAATAATGTCTTGTAGATGCAGTTTAACAAGATGTGGCCTTGGTTCTGATGCAGCTATTATACCATTAACAGCTCCTTACTGTTTGATTAATCAAATCTTGTTTCACTGATCAGAAGTTGCCTGCATTACATCGGTTTGTTTCACTAAGCCCAGGCTATCACGGCTTCTCTTACTGTTTCATTTCACAGTGCTTGATATCGCCTCATCAGCCTCTTAAAGGTTCTCCTCCTTCTAATCAAACCCCTACAGGCACTTTAGCAGCTAACCTGGGTGATTACAGGCATTGCTGTTGCAATTTACTAAATTATAAATGCTTTTTCTTAGTCATCAGTTTCAATTGTGTAAAGTTGCCCAACTGTAATGGAAGTTGCATGCAAAAATATTGTTGAAAATTTAATTTGCATGCAAATCTGCCCACTTGCCATCCTTTATTGGGAAGCGTTAATGTAGTCATACAGTGCTGTACTCATGGATTATCACGGTTTTCAACCAGGCACTGTGACTACAACCACTTGAATATACCATCTTACATGGCCCCCACAAAAATTCTTACTTAGGGTCATCACTTACAGATGTGTACTTGCACACATACATATTCAAAAGTACATTGTCATATATATGCTCTCACATTTAGTATAGTCCACAGTAACTAAAAAATAAATTACTTTATACAATTGCATTTTTATATGTGCAAAACCTAATACATATTTTAAATATTAACATTTCAATACAAACACCTTTTTACTGCTTTGGCTTCCTCTTTATTTGTCTCAGATAAAATATACATACATATATATATATGGCTAAACTTTTCAGTTTATGTCTGTCTGCTGTCAGGGTCTTTCCCCCAGCCTTCCTTAATCCTTCTTCATTCACATGGACATGCACACATAAAGAAAGGCTGCTGGCACATCCTACAGCACTTATTACTTCAGGCTCCATTGGCAAGTGCCTGTCCTTATCATCTACCTTGTTTCCTGCCTGATATATTGTATTTAAGAACTTGTAGCTGTAGGTAATTAAGGAGCACCACTGTGATGTGATGAATAATCACCACACGATTTGTGTTACACTAGAAAAGTGTAAGTAAATGGTACGAGTACATTCTAAGAAAATAATGGAAAATGTACATGTGCTTATTCAACAGTAAAGAAAAATCTCAGTTTGAGACAACTTTATGTTTGTTTTTGGAAAGTATTTGTCTTCTGTTTATACTGACACAAATGCATGAAAGAAGTGCATTCTAAACCTGGGCATCCTGGTGCTGTAGAAAGAGCACACTCATCACCTATATGTGGACATTCACCACAGTAACTTCTTTCAACATCTGACTGAAAAGCACAAGCCAGAAAGAATCCCATGCTTCAAAAAATTTAGCACCTGTTTATGTGAGGTTTGAATACGAGATAGTGCTCTCAATCCGCTATGACTTCCCATTGGACTCTCTGCAGAATTCGGCACATGCTCTTTACAGACAACAAATAATAGTCTTTTCTTCACAAGGAAAATATATCCACCACAGTGCACAAGAGCTGCATGATGAAATGAAGGATAATCCACACATTTCAGTGATAACAGACACTTAGACCTATGACCTGTTAACTTAAAGGAAAGGAAACCACTTGTTTAAATAAACCAACAATTATACTGCAAACATTTAATACCTTTTTTGAAAGCTCAATAGCAAAAATGGAAACAGGGTCATCACTAGCAAAACCTATGCACCAACTCTTAAACTGTAGGGTAGAACAATGTCTGTGTGGTTCAGCTATTGTTACAAAAAGAAGGAATTTTTATTATTTCACATCTAAAAGAAAGACCTTATCAGAAACTATTTTCACATTCCAGATTTTTTTGAAATTACAAAGATGTATAAAAGCAAGCAAATGTGGTTTGGATTGTTGGCTTGTAGGGGTATTTTTATGTTTACCAAGAAAATTTACAGGCTCATTCGTTAATCGCAGGATACAAGACACTGGAAATGGAATAGGTCACAAAAGGTCAAATATTATTTTTGCGTGTAACTCAAGCATTCCCCCTGGAGTAGCTCTGAATGATATGTGAAAAAGTCCAGTAATGACTGTTATTACTTAATTTGGCATTCCTATTTGAAGCTCTCTTCAAAGCCTGTCTGTATGTTGAACAGCACAAAAGGTCTTCAAAATATTTTCTTTCTACTATAATAAGCAATTTCAGAACAAAAGAAAATGGTACTTCTCTTTCTGCTAAGTTTGCACTAACTGAGATACTGAAATAAATTTTAGAGTGCTAGAAAAGAGAAAAATCAGTAAATATTTCAACTTCCATAAAGAGATACAAGGCAAGACATTTCAATTTTACAACTCGGACTAACAGGTTTTGCAAGACTAAGGAAACACACTGCAAGTCTGTTTTTTTAAAGTGCTCACTTAACTGAATGCACAAACTGAGAAAAGTCTTAAAAGAAATTAAAGATTATCAATTTCACTCCTCTCCTGTTTCCCATTTCATGGCAAATTCCTCTGATTGAAGGAAAGTTATAGTTACTGTTCTTATAAATCTGGCCTCCAACTACATTTACAGCAAAATTTTGGTAGCAGAAATACAACTGATCAAAGACTGGCACAATGGTCTCTCAGGCTCTTGCAGTATTACTCATTTTTTAAGTACTTACTCAAAATAACAACATATCTCCCCGGTGCATCATTATGGCATGCATTAAATTCACTTACTCCAGGAGCTGTTCCACATCTTCTCTGTTTTCAGGCAGAGGTCACTTCTTTCAAAGGCAAGAGCAATACAGTTTACAGGTCTTCAGTGTTCTATGGCACAGAAATATGAACACTAGATTTTACTAGATTTACTTCAATTCCTTTGAACACAGCAAGAATTATAGCTATAGGCAGCAAGCTTAGAACAATTGATAAATTATTAGGAGAGGAAAAATAGTCTTCCACTGCAATTTTCCAGCTAACCTAGTTTTTAAATTCTTCACACTTCTCATTCAAACCCATTGCTAGCCTAACTCCAGTGAAGAAAGTTGCAGAAACTTGGTAGTTGGAGCCACTCCTACTTTACATCAGGTGAGTTTAAAATCTTAAAAGATTTTAATTATTTTCAGGCAAAACTCTCTCTGCCAGCCCAAGCCCAGTTGCACCTGTTATTAGGACTCTTCATTAGGGACTGCAGTGACAGGACAAGGGGTAATGGGTTAAAAATTAAACAGGGGAAGTTTAGACTGGATATAAAGAAGAAGTTCTTTGTTGTAAGGGTGGTGAGGCACTGAAATGGGTTGCCCAAGAAAGCTGTGAATGCTCCATCCCTGGTGGCGTTCAAGGACAGGTTGGACAGAGCCTTGGGTGACATGGTTTAGTGTGAGGTGTCCCTGCCCATGGCAGGGGGTTTGGAACTTGATGATCTTAAGGTCCTTTCTAACCATAATTATTCTATGATTCTATGTTATGTACAGGCAATCATGTGCTGTGTATGTGGTTTGTACTAGCTTTTTGGTGTTGCTTTTTCTTTTTTTCCAGGTCCCTTTTAAAGAAGGAATTAGCACTGCGCTGTTGTCCCTACTTAACAAGTCTCTGATTTTAGCACTGCTACATTTAACTATTTTCAAAGGCCTAAAATGGCCTACCATTAGGTTGTTCACAGATGTCATCAAGCATCAAAAACAGAAGTTGAAAAAGGGTTTGTTTTGTTAACACCTATTTTTAAAAAAGGTTAAAAAAATCTTTCAAAATTTCTCTTCAGTAAATTATAATTCAGGATTTGTTCTACTTAAACACCTTCCCATATAACACTAATTCACATACAAGCCCTCTGCATAAAACAGAATACACACACATTATATATAGTTCCAGCATACCTAGGATTTGGTGTTAGCAGGAACTCTACATAAAAAAAAGATGGCTTCTCAGTCCTTTCCCTCAACTAGAATAAAACCCCGATGCCTTCCTTCCACAGTAGAGCTCAAAAGACGTATCTGCTGTTACAACACAGCAATAATTGCCAAGCACCTTCCATCTAGGACTCAAGCAAAATGATTCTGAGCAGCTTCACATCCCTTCTCAGGGTGCTAGCATCTACCAGCCTCTTCCATTTCCTTCCCGTACATTTTATCTGTGCTTTTATCTTTTCCTCACTTTATTTTGCTTTATCTATTTTCGACAATAGTGACTAGCACAGTATAACAGCATTATATAAGCTTTTTACAGTGCCATGTTTTGCTTTACAGAGTGAGCATAAATGAGGAAACACTAAGTTAAACTCTGACAGCCAATGCTGGATGTATCAGTTTGGCCTATAAATAAGCACTGATCACCTCCATTTTATTGAACTCATTTTCCAGGCAAGCAAAGACCACAAGATTCCTCTGCAAATTTTCCCTTTACACTCTCCAGCAGTGCTGCTGGTGTCAGCTACGACAGATTTATAGCCTATTCATTCATCGGAACAAAAACCCTGCCAGGGCTGGTCATGCAACACGCAGTAGCAGTTAGTTCAGAAGATAACAGCTGCAATACCTCACTTCCTTATTCAGCACTCTATAGCATACACTACTTTGGAGATAATAAATGCTTCTTGTTTGTATTACTTGAGTAATACCAGAGGAAAGGGTCTGCATTACAACAGTATGAAGTGGCACTGCAACACAGGGACATTAATCAGTGTTTTCATTGTATTTATTCCTTCCCTGGTTTTATGGTTTTATAACTGACAGAAAAAAGTTACTCTAGACTGTTTTTATATACTGTCATTCCAGGGATAGTAAAATCTTTCCATTTTTAATTTAGTGCCCGTTTAATTTAAAAGGTTATTTTGGATTATTTTGAATTCCGAGGTCTTACAGTATGCGATGCTTTAATATCGACATTCACCATCAGGATTAGCCAATTATTTTCCTCACATTTATGCTGTATTACATTTACTTCCTTACTTAAACTCACAGGTAATAAAATTACCAGATTCCTTTCACTATTTTGAAAAAAGCAAACTAAAATATGTGATAGTTTCATAAATATTCTTCTGTTGCTGTAAGATGTGGTATCAGAGAGAAGATATCAGACCAAGATTAACACTGCTCTTTTTAGAGGTGCTGCTTATAGACATTAGTTTTGGAACAGATGCTCATATATTTGGCTTACCTCCTGAATTTTTTGTAGCCATCTTATTGCAGACAATCTAAACCTTCAACCTCTTCTCACCTGTGTCTGCAGCAACTACACTTCCCACTCCTCTGCAGCAGTCCACTCTTTCTCCCATTGAAAACACAAGATTGATATTACACCAAGCCATGATCGCAAGCAGCATGGATTAAGATCAGGACTCCGTTATGTCCAACAAATGCATATTTTCATGGTCCCTCTGAAGGAGATACTGCATTGACATAAAGTCAAAATGAACTTATATCAACTTGTGTTTTTTCACCTTTTTTCAACTTTCTCTACTGCAAAATAATAAGCCCTAAATAAATGCCCTAAAACGAAGCTTTAATTATGTTAATTTTTTTTTTTTCCCAAGTTTTTCTTAGGTTTGTTCAGCCTTGAGCACAATATTCAGCTCTTACAGCTGCTCAGGAGATCAGAACTTTTAATCTAAGAGAGAATTTTGTAACCCAAGTCTTCTTTCAGAACCACAGTGCCCAAAACAAAGTACACTTTTTTTTTTTCCTGTGCTTTCACCCAAAGAATAAAACATTAGGTTAATTAAAAAATGCACTTGTCTTTACAGATCTCACCTACTTTAGCAGAGCAGAATATACAACCATCTCATTAGATCAGACCAAAGTTCGGGGATAGAATGCTGTCTGCAGCACTTGAGACTCACCACAAGAGTAAATGCTTCAGAACAAAAAGATGTTTAGACCACAACAGCAATACAACCCACTAAAAGCACCTCTGTGTATTCTCTTCAAGACTCAAACACATGCTCTAATGTGCCCAGATAGACTTCCAAATTTAACTCTGGGTCTCCTTGTTTCAGTCATTTTCAGTCCATGGAATGCATGGAAAACATGGTATCTGTTACTATAACCACAGTCTTCGCTAATCAATCAGGTTTTATTGTGTGGCCTCTGGCTCAGCTCATGATACTGGAAAAAAGCTAGAGCAGCAGTTTAAAATTTTGCTAATGCAATAACCCTTGATAATTGGAAGTAGCATGCTGGGGGCTGGGGGGAACCATCGCTACCACTGGACTCAAAACCCACCAGTACAGCAGTTTAGACTATCTGCGCTGTTCTCATTGCGAGTGGGGGAAAGGAAAAGTAAAGACTTTCTGCATTTGGAAGAAGAGTGTAAGAAACTAACCCCTCAAATGATTCATCCTTGCATTGTCCTATCTGGCCACATAACTCTGAATATATATACACATATTTAATTGTACAGTATTTATAAAAAAGCTCTTATGAAGCAGGCCTATTTTATCTGCTGAAAATTAGCCAATCCCTGCTGCAAAAGCTGAACTTTTTTTTCACTCAACATGGAAATACATTCATTCTTATAATTGTTCTTTTCTTTCAAAACACCTAATATAACAAATGCTAGAAGACATTATAGTTCATCTGCTAAGCAGTCTCTTTATGAGTCGAGGCTTCAATGCTTTAATGGGGAAATTGCCTGATTTAAGTAAATCATGTCACCTCCACCCAAATAATCACATTTGTTGCAGACTTCTGCTGACCTCATCTCTACTGTAAAAACAAAAACACATTTACATTTTTAGCTTGAGATATTAGGTTCAAATGATTTACAAATAGGCTGTAATGAAAACTAATTTTAGCCTACTCCAAAGATACTATTTAGATTCTCTGTTGATAGTGTTTACAGATACACAACTGCTGGTTACTGACATTTAAACAGATACAGCATGTTTTCGCAGAAAGAAAGCAAGCAAACTCCGATTATTTCTGTGTAAGTTACTACATTTTGAAATATCACTTTCTGGGAAAATAAATGGAAAGCTAAACTAGAGCTAAATGTATGTATTTTTTTATGATAAGAGGTTGCAATTTTTTTTTTTTTACATATTATTCCCCCAGACCACTTCACACAAGGAATCCTTTTGGAAGTAACTTCTCACAGTATTATCTGCATTATGACTTTTCCATGTGAAATGTTTTAAAAAATGTTAGTTAATAGTCTTGTGAAATTTCAAGCAACTTTAAAACAAGCAAACAAAAAAAAAATCAACTTAGTTTTATCCTCGTTATTTCCCAAATGCACGAGCAAAAGCAATACTTACAAAATTTTTATTTTTTTATTTTTTATTTTATCTACTTTTTCACAACTTTCATATATGGTTCTAACTCACTGTGGCATACAATTTCCAAACACAGGAGACCACAGGAACTATCCAACTATCTAACCTAGTCTAATGCAACAAAGATCAGAAAACTTCATTCAGCCATTTCCATAACAAGAGGACACTCATCAAGACAAAAACACTTCATCCTGCACTGTGAAACTCACTCTGAAAAGCTTGCATAGATCTGTAGAATTCTACAGTTCTTTACAAATCCTAATGATTTCAATGACTTAAAAAAAAACCCAAAAAACAAAAACCAAAAAACCTGATATGCATGTGTATATGATTAACAGAATATGGTTTTAAGTACTAATAGATTGGAATTATTTGCCTTAAGCTTACACTCTCCACATTTAATTTCATATCTGAGGTACAAATTGAGATTGGAGGAAATCAGACATGGCTTTCCTCAATATACAAGACAAGACTCATGGATCTATTGGGAGGTTTTTGTCACTGTACTGGGGAAATTTTTTTGGATCATAATCCAAGCTTTCTGTCCACATGAAGTAAGCTTTATTTTCCAGGTTTCAAAAGCTTTAAGTCCTTTACACAAGACAAAAATTAAACAAAAAAAAAAAAAACCCACACAATGCTCTGCTTTAAGAAACTTATAGGGCAAACTTTGCACATTACAACCTGCAAACTTAAGATGTAAGGATGACATATAACCTCCCACATATTTATACTTATGTTTGAAATTACCTAAATAAGTAGCAGAGGATCCTTCAGAAAGGCTTCCTTTAATTAATCTCTTCTTTGGCTAAAAGGGCAAAGTCTCCTGCTTACTTCCAGTGGATAATATTTCTTCTCATTAAAAATACTCATTAGAAGGGAAAATTAAAAAAAAGCAAGTAAGCAAAATTCAACATTCTGCTTTAGCTTTATTCTTTGTGCAGGGTTCTCTGGGTTCTCTCTATTACAATCCCCTTTCAACCACTTACAAAAAGATTGGCTTGTCCTGAGTTGTTCCAGAAAAATCAAAAGAGAGAGTGTGAAAAGGCTTCCATAGACAGTAAACATAAAGGTGATAATAGAAGCAATATAAAGGTGATAATTGACCTCAGTGGTCAATCTAGACTAATATTCTGTCTCTCATATTTACCTTTACAAATTATGTAATGTTTAGAAAAGTTCCTAGTAAGTCATATTAGAAAAAATATTCTGAGCTATTCCATTATCTTACACTAAAGTATTATTTCAAAACAGTCCTTTGAAATCTGCAATACAAATTCTTCCTATTACCCTGTTAGTACCTTCATAGGTAGTATAAAGCCCTATCCTTATCAAAATATAATACTGTTTATAACTTTCCCATGTAAATATTTGCAGATTAACCTCCTCCTAAATTCAGCTGAAATGACTGTTTTTAAACAAATAATTAAGACACAGGGGTTTTTATGTATGTATTAACCAGCATCCTGTGGTTTTGCTGATTGGAATTTACAACAAATCAAATTGCTTTATTTTCCATCCTACATTTTAGAAAACAGTCTTCAGAATTCTAAGAGGTTGCAACACATAATTTCCTTATTCTTCTGAATGTCTTTACATAGAGGTATGACAAATCTTAATTTTCATGACCTACTGTGGAAGAGAAAGAAACCTTCACTAACACTTAACTTTGTAGAATTCCAGTGACTACAGCCCCATTAGACCTTTCTTGTAATTGGTATCTGCCCTGTGTAATAAGGTGCCTCTGTAACAGGTCTTCAAACAATCATCTTCCCTGACATAAACAGTAATGGCTACAGTGTCATGAGTTGAGGTTAAATATACTGTAGGTGTGTGACTTTATGGTATGCTAATTGGAAAGCAGGTGATTATAAATAAGCAGAGAGGGTGCACAATGTTATAGAGGTGGAGGAAGGAAGAGTATGAGCTCTAACTGCCAGATAAAAATGCTGAACCTCCTTTCTCAGATCCGCATCCTTTGTATCATGTAACAGCCTTGATTGGATGAAGCCTTATATTACAGTATGAAAGGTATTTGAAATTTTATTTTAAATTGTATAAAGTGTCAAAAGGAAGCAGAGCTGTTGTTTTCAATATTATTTCTGTGTCTTTTAACTGGAAGGGTCTTAACATTATTACTATTACTTCATTTATCTGAAATCCTCTGAAAGTTCTTTTGCTCTCTATTTCAGCACTTTTGCCTTTTGCTTTTTTTCACCTTTTATAGAGTTGTCTGTATCTTCCCTTTCACAATACACTCATGTAAAGATGACGGTGAAACTCTTCTGCTCACCACAGGATGTTGTTACTGACAATTATAATTAGCGTGCTATCACAACCACTGAAGGAAAGAACATGCTACAGCCCCACCATGGGTTGTTGCCTCTTCAATTGCTCATACTGTTGTTCTTGAAATCTTGTTAAAATTATACTCAATGACTGCTGTTTAAATTCGTTTATCATGAAACCTTATACGCACAGGTTATTCACTCATTTAGTTTGCCATCTCAATTCTATCATCCTTCTTCTTCATTAGCTGCCTGTTAACAGGAATTACGCCTGCTACCGTAATTCATTCCTTGCACTATTATAACTTTATTACAGAAATATAGATATCACATCTGGGGATTGTTTGTATTTTTTTACACCTTTATAATAGAAGAAGAGTACATTTTGTATTTTCCCCATTGTTTTTCAATGTTTTTAGGACACTAGCTTCAATTGTCTTCTGATCAATACTGAGATTAAATGGAATCACGTTTCATCAATGTTTATTTCTGTGCTGAATAGGCCAGCTATTCACTTTTAAATATTTTCAGTTTTACAGGTTAGAATTAAAGGGAATGCTCACAACTTACCATACATGCATTTTTCTGGCTATTATGCACATGCTTTAAAGAGAACCATGTAGTATTACTTATGGGTTCTCTTACCTGCAGACATTCTGCTACACAAGAAGTAGTAACTACACAAACACAAGCTCCACTCAAGGTTGTTTTACTGAGTAACAGACTGAAGCAGAGGGGAGCACTGAATTCAGGGGTAAAACTCACTCATGAACATACATAGACTCTACTGATGCCAGCTGCCTCCATGGCCAGGCCAAAGGTCTTTGGAAAATTGGGGTTTCAGCACCTCACACCTCCAGAAACAATCCACTACACGAAGGAAGAAGACCCTCACTTGACATTCTCTAAAGTATCTGTCTTACTTCGCTATCTTCTCCCTATACCTTCTGTATATGCAAAAGGTAAACAAAATGAAACTCTCCCCAACCAAACATACTGGCCAGCTCCTCTATAATATTTTATCTGATTCAGTAAATCCTCAGAAGTTTTCGCAACTACAATCATAAGCAATTGTCTCTATCATTGATAAGTGATAGTTCGTTTTCTTCACATTGTGTATCAAAAGTTCAAAGATACTGAACAAGACATAGCTATAGCCAGAAATAAATTTCTGGACATAACAGCTTTCCAGACACATATCTCCTTTCTCCCATATGCACACTAGACCCCCACATATTTAGCTGTTGTTTTGAATGGCTGATACTATATCCACACAAGAAGTCTGCCATTGTCAGGCTGCATGCTGATATCAATACAGGGTTTCTTACTGTAGCACTTACTAGTGAATTTCAAATATACTGAATGTAATATTATTATAAAGGGACTGCATGTATCCAAGCAAAGAGAATGTGTTTAGCCCAGCATTTCCCATAAACATATATATATAAATACACAGAGAGAGGGTAGAACTTTCTAGCTCTATGCAGGCAATAGTACGCAGCTCACCTTCACCGGAAGGCAGTCAGAGATCCTGCTTGGTGCATTCTCTCATGGGGCAAATGCTGCCTCTGACCTCCACGGATAAGTGAATCCCCTTTTACCTATATCTTCAAACACCCCCAAACAATATGTCAGAATTGTACTATGGTGTAGAAACACCATTGTCAATGGTGTTTCAGAACTCAGTTGTATCACAACATAGAGGGGAAACTGCCTAAAAACATTCTTCTCTTCTGATGCTGCCATAGTGAATGCCTATAAGCTTAAGCATGGAAGTGATTTGTTTCTGATGCCACCATATGCTCATGGAAAAGTCAGGCCAAGAGGCATACTTTGACTCTTCACATGCCAAGATGAAGAAAATCGATTTTGGTGCCCAAGGGAAGAAATTACTGCTACAGAAGCTCACTCACCACTACAAGTTGTTCCATTATCATGTAGTCTTGGAAGGAATCCTACAAAAATTAAGTGTGGAGTGTGAGCTGGTAAGATATAAATAACTTCGGGTAATATAAAAGGTATTTAAAGGAGCTAAATTTTAAACCGAGTAAAATTTGCCTATGCATATTTGCTCTGATATACAGTTTAGGCAAGATGTTGTTTGTCTAATGCTGAAGGACAATGATTTTTACACCAAATTGTTGGTGCAATGCAAAGAAGATTCATGTCAAGTTGGCACTGTTGACAATGGAAGGTAGGGTAATTCACTAAGGAAAATGGTCTAATAATCACTCACAATATTCCAAGAATATGCCTTTCTTCAGAAATCAGCACGTTCATTTAAAGGAAGCCTGACTTACTGCATGCATAAAATTTTTAGGGGTGGAGACAGAACTTCAGCTGAAGAACTTCACAGTCTATCCCAGACTCAATAGTGTGTAAATGACTGCAACCAGAAAAGAAACAAGGCAGAGAAGCAACAACATAGCAGTAAAACATTGATGGTTTCATTCATGCTATATTTAACAGGCATGCTCTCAAGTGAGCAAGGGAAAGCACACTCCAGCATGGACATAGTCACTACCCTCATAGGGATGCTAAATATTCAAAATAAATACCAACATGAACATGCTAGTAGTCATCTGACTAATCTTAGCTGAGATTAATAGAAGATAATTCCTTATAAAAGTCAGGATCAAAGGTGGAAAGCAAAACAGCAAAGTGAGACTGTAACTAGTTGATAAACAGTTAATTCATCCATATACAATTAAACACTCAGTATTGATAAATGTCATAAAAGCACCTTATGCCTTCTTTTTTTTTTTTTTTTTTTCCCTCTTTAAAACCCCAGTTGCTGGATAAAGTAATCTTGGGGGGTGGAAACAAACAAACTTACTGATTTTTATAGTCACATTTTAAAAATCAGTTACTGTAAACTCAGCTGCAGAGAAATCAAGACTCAAAATTCACCAACAGAAAATAAATTAATTTTCAGGCCTTACTTGTGACATATGGATGCATGGTAAAGTTTAATATGGTAAATAAATATTAGAATTTTAAGTAAACAAAACAAAAAATAACAATTATTCTGTACAGCAAGAAAACAAAATAAACACAATGAAAAGACAAAGGAAAAACTGATGCAAATGTTAAAAAAGTGAAATAAACAAAACAAGTATCTGCTTTAGTAACATCATTCTTGCTGAAATACTCGTAATGATGTCTGTAATACAGGTCTTTTTAAGAAGGTTTCTTATTAGTACTTTCTCACTTTTTCTGAGATCACAGACTGAAGCACACTCTTAGGAGCAGGGAACAGTACACTGGGGAATATTGGAATAAGTCTGGGAAGCAGCTGGAGAAACACAAGGAAGTCAGCTGGAGATAAAGCTACATTAGGAGACTGAACAGTCTTATTAGTAGGCAAAATGCACCTTTGATTAAAACTTCTACTTAGTATTTCACTGTTTTCATGCAATTTAATTATAGCAACATTCTCTGCATGATAAATGCTTCGTGAACACTAATAAAGGACAAACTCTGCTGCACAAAACCTTAGTCTGAAGACTGACAAGTTGAAAGAGTCAAGTAACCCTGACGCTTGTATGTCGTAGTTGGAAAGAATCACAGCTTATAGACAAATTAAGTCCAAACACACCCCTCCCTTCACAACACCTAACAACATTTAATCTTTGCTCAAAGAGATGCTGAAACAAAGTCCCCTTTATAAGGGAGAAGGGCAAACCATTGATGTCAGCAATATTTTAAACAAAACACAAACAAGAAAGGAACCTATAAAACTAACCCAAAAGCCAGTAAACTCTGCTTCAGAGAAGCTTACTATCACACTTAAGTCTTGCACATAAAAAACTGCAGAACAGAATTTTGGTCCAGATTTCCAAATCTCAGTATGAGTTCTAAGATGGTAGCAACAGCACTGCACATGTCAAGTTTTTACATACATGTATTTGTACCCTCATGCAAACACAAATACAGCTTTTGCTTCCATACCTGACACGAGATCACAAATATTGAAATTCTGTCCCCTATCAATGTAATCGATATTTGAACAGGTTTGAAAACAAATAAGGCTACTCTGAGTCCAAGATAAAATATAGAATTTATATAAATTATTTGATATTTAGCATTAAAAATCATACATTTATTTGAACTACATATGTCTCTAATATGTCTCATAGATATTTACATACTAAGGAAGAGGGATTTTAATTATACTCGACATTGTGTTATACAATATGTAATGCAAAGTTCCAGACTGTGACATAAAATTGGTGATGCCATAGCTTGTGGATTCTATATTTTACTTCTCCTATTTAATGTTTTAGTCACTGAACATGTATAGAATGCCTCCTCTTGGGAAATTAACTGTTTTTTCCATAGTTGCTACCACCAAATGGGGTGCACAAGACACATTAGAGGAGAATTTGTGCATTATGCAACCAACACCGCTGCAGATTTACGCTTTTTTCCGTCATATATCACATCAAAACAGCATCCCTGTAGTTCACTAAGTATCAAAGTGTAACAGGAAAACACAAAACCTGACACTAACCAACGTTTTGCCAATAGCTGTTCATAACCATCTACAGTTTTTGTATTTCATTCCAGATTAAAATGTAAGTGAACCTAAGACCTCACCTTGCCTTCACATTATATCCTTCAACAAGCACACCAGCATTATCTACACCAGGTGTTAAGAGCAAAAAGCCAATGGTTCAATATCCTGTTCGAAGACATGCGATATTTTTGATTACTCAAACTTTCTTTTAAGGTCAACTGAACTTGACCCAAGATTGAAGTCAATGGAAGAATATCCATTAATGAAAGGCATAATAACAGGGACAAAATAATTAATCTGCTACTAAGACGTATGATTTTTGTTATCAAGGTATATGATTTTTTTTTTAGCATGTGAGCTCATGTCCATTTCAACTTTTCCTATTCTAAATAATAAATGTGTAGCATCCATTTATTTTGAAGTAATAATAATTTGATATCTCAAAAAGTTACAGATAGTGCATTTTTTAGTTTTTCATAAAATACAATTTGAACTGATTTATTAATCTTGTTAACTACTACATTGCTGTATTAGCTATGTATACATTAAAATTTCAAATTAAGCACTAAGAATGAAAAATAATATACAGATTTCTTTTTTAAACAACACTGAGGCTTTTGGGCATAAAAATACAAAGGAAGACAACGACAAACTAGGACTTGTTCTCAATGTCTTTCAGACACTAACAGGTTAAAAACAATCACCTATACTACCTCCTCACAGGTTAATTCATGCATAGAAGACAGAATAATCTATTCATTCACTCTCATGCAGCAAATTAATAGACCAAGCAACAAGGGGCATTTGCATCTTTCTAGAACTAGCAGATTATTTGGCCCAAAGTATATATTCCTCTTGAGAAATCACTGAGATCAAAGGTACCTGATAAGAAATTCTATGTGGTCTTGCACTACCTTCCTAATATTTGCTAGTAGTTCTCTGCTTCCATGCAATAAAACACATCTTTTCTGGGTTTTCTACCAGCTAAGCTCACTTCAATCTCACCTCAGAATCCTCAAGAGCAAAGAAAGTCCAGTTCATGCTTATTAGTCTCTTTAACCTTCCTGGTTAGTTCACACTCCTCGTCCACCATATGAGAGGAACTTGTAGTTTTGATTTCAACCTATCTTTCTAATGTGAGAAACCATCCCTGAATGTACTTTTAGCACAGGTACAACATTCTCAAAGGATTATCTGAGCAGCCATTCATCCATGATGGGGCTAATCCCAACTACCCAACCCTTTAGAACACCCCAAACCCAGGGCAGCAAAAGATCTTAAACTTCTAAAACTATCTAATTCAATTCTAGCAATAGCAACCCAAATGTCCTGTGTGCTAGAAAACGATGGAACTTGGGCCCTGAACTGGCTCTCACCATGCCCAGGCAGTGAACAGAAAGCTTACACAATATTTCTGAAGCATTGCAAGCACCCTCCTAGTATTCGGGTGCTTCCTCATAGGTGAACAACTCAATACTTAGGATAGGATAATCACAGAATTCCTTGCTGGTCAAGTAATAATCAATCCACATGTCAATACACCCGACACATAACACATAGGAGTTATGCAACTCACAAACAAGGCCATGCCTAGCCTCGTGTTAAAAGCCTGTCACTCTGTAACAATGAAATTATTTTATCACTTTAACCACTTCCGTAAGCACCACTCTCCTTCATGTCAGAATTGATTTTTATATACATGACGAATCCAATACATCTCAATAGTATATTTGGCCTTCTAAAGATCAGGGCACTCTACAGAACAAAGGATTCTATAAGCAGCATTTTCTTAACAAATTTATCATTTTTACAATGCGCTTCACGTTTCCCCATCACTACCTTCCCAGATGCTACAGAACCAGCCAAAGAAAATTTGCATTCAAAAGACATGGAATGAGGTTCAGAACAAGTTGCTGAATATTTGTCCACATTTACAGATATACAGATCCTGGCTTTCAATCAGTTGGCTAAAAACCTATAAGACAGGTACAAAAAAATGTACATCTTTAATGTTCACAATTTAATCCCATACACTTCCTCCCAAAATTTCAGGAAGCAAACCATTAAGAAAATGTATTTAGCCCATCTTAACTTTCAGTCCTGTGGGATTTTTGTATGACAAATACTGCCAAAGCAAGTAACAAATCATTTGAGTAAATTTCTGTACTCTGTGTATTTAGCTCAAGTGAAGCAAGGTAATCACATCTTCATGCCACCCATCATTATTTAGCACATTAAATACAATATTTGCAGGTGAAAATGTAAGAATTATTTTTACAACTTTTTGGGGTGATTATGCACACTTAAATGTTAATTGCACACCTTGCATGGTAGTGATTTCCAGGGTAGAGATGTTCTGTGAATTTACTCCCAAAGCAATGCAATTTGTGTCTCTCATCTTTGATATTGTTTTTGTTTGCAGTACTTCTAATGCGTTGGCCTCCTGAACTCATGCAATTTCTTACCCTCTGCTCACCTTTGACATATAAGAGCAAAAACTCTCTGTTCTATGTCAGAGGCTCCTGAAGCTGCCACTTTTTCCCAAGGGCATAGCACTATGACTTTTGCATTTACTCACGGTGCTCAGCTGTGACCATAACAGACTAAATCTAGAGAGACAGTAAAAGTAAGCAAGGCACTGGCATAACAAAAACCATAAAAATTTGTCAGCACTGGGATGTTCTTACACCAGAACCCAGCATTCTGGCAATGTTTCTCAATGCCCTGCTAATGCTAGGGGTTTTTTCCTGTTAATCCTATACTTATTTGGGCACCATTCACACTGACACATCAGCTGACACAATGTGAACCCTTGTAGTCTTCAAGTAACAAGCAGCAAAGGAAGCTTGTCTGCTATAACACTGCAAGTAGATAAACCAGTCATCTAAAGCTTGTGTCATGTAATGCTGCTTTAACGCAGTCAAGCCAAATTCAAGTGACTTCATATCCAAAAACCCCTCTAGAAGCTGATGACACTCCTCAGGAAGAATTTCTGGCTGACAATGGCAGAGCCCAACTCTACAGTTACCTCTGTTAGATGTAAACAGAATATATTTCCTTCTGTGGTCACTGAAGCTTTTCACTGTAACTGACAAACACAAAACAAAAGCTATTGTCTGAAAAACATCACTGATACTCTCATGTATGAAAAGCAGTGTTTAAATATTATTTTTGATACAAAGTATAATGCATCAGTCATAAATCTTTGGATACCACCATGCCATGCTTACCCTTTAAGGAAATTTTTGCACTGCATTCATTTCAGTTTTCTGAGCTTTTTTTAAAAAAAAAAAAAAAAATTTAGCATCACGGAGTAGTAACTACAGTAGTAGTAACTACAAGCTTTTAATAAAAATGATGGAATTTTAAAAGTTAAATTTAACACTGTCTTGCATAGCATAGTAATTTTGCAGAACTAGCTTGCTCGATTTCAATACTATTTCAATCCATAATTGGGCTACAAAACAATTATTTGAATTTTCTGATGTGAATCTAAGATGCTGTTATTTTTATACAGATATCTTTTTGCATATCTGCAGATACCTGGCCTTCTCATACCCTGCCTAATGATTTTTGTGGTTTGAGATCTGCAGCCAGCAAAGCAGACCCATGGGAAAAGGCATACCAACACCAAACTGACACTGTCAAACTGAACCTAAATATCCTAAAGGGCAGCATTTGGTCCACATGTGTCTTCCCTGTAAGAGAACATAGCTCATCTTGTCATCCTGTAAAGTTTTGTGAGATATAAGTCAATTTTGTTTTACTTGACAGGTGTTGTGAACAAGGTAGGGAGGGGAAAGGGAGAATCAAACAGCTTATCTTTTAATTCACTGCTATGCTGAAAGTAGAGGGAAAAGATGAAAAAGTTACAGGAAGGGAGATAGAGGGATAATACATTTGAAAAAGTACAAATTAAACATGTATCACAGTGAACTCAGAGAACTAACTCTAGAGAAATTTTATTTTAGGTCATGGTCCGGTACATCCTGGGGAACATAGCCCAAACTGTGTATGAAGTTACTATCCAGAACAATGAAGTTAGATTACATGTGTACTATTTATCTGCTTAAGCCTTGCTATGCTGTCAGACTGTTCATTTCTAAGCAATAATTAATCATAGCTTAGATGTACTTGGTTCCACTGAGGCAGTACAGCTCTATACTCAGAACTGTATTTAAAGCACTAATACTAATGATATTAAAAGGTAAGTTTTGTCTTTAATCATAATTAGCAGAGGTTGTGCCTTATGTCACTAGGTACTGCTTCAAATCAGCTACACAGCCGGGGAATGTAACGAAAGTCCTGACTTACAATAGCTACTAAACCGTATTCCCAGATAGAGTTTAGAGGACAGCTCAGACTGCAATGAATACATAGTTTTGGACATCTATATGCAAACATTGTGAAATGCACCACTAGAACAATTTCCATCCATGCCTGTAAAAGCAGGCCACATGTTCCTTTTTTCATTTCAAAGTTAGAACAGTACTGATTTCAACACCACCACCCCCCAAATATATTCATGTGTACACGATATTTCATCTCAGATTTTACTTCAGTTTGGTCTATGCACATTTTAAATAAATTAAGATGAAATAAATCCATTTTATTGTATTACTTTGTGCCACCTCTATGAAATAACACTCATCTTTGTATTTTGTAAGGGATGTTGACATGCCTGAAAATGGTGCATGAAGTATAATCTTTGAAGATTGCACTGCTAGGAAAATAAATCTAAGCCTATGTTTGAAGCTCAGAATGGCACCACTTTTGATTGAAATGCCCCTGAAACATCCATTCCAATGCAGCTATGCTGTAAAATTCATATATTTGATCACTAGTGTAGCTGTAACAAAACTAGTGACTAGTAGCTTTGTTTTCTAAACATCTGCTCATCTCTTGCAAGCATAAAACATTCCCATGTAATAAATTACATGCAATCCTTCAGTTTCAGAAAGGATTACTGTGAACATGCAGTAGGAAAAATCAGGTTACAAAGAAGGGCTGGTCACACTGATCACAAAACCAAAATGAACCTTAATGTTTATTGATAGCAAAAACTCTTCTTGTGGAGGAATTTTGGTCCTCACAGGTCTTGGTTAAGTTTAAGGTATAGTATCCCCAACAAAATAGTCATATTTCTCCTCTTGTTTCTTGTCTGCATTCCAAGACCCAGGAAAACTCCCAAGTTGATTGAGTCCTAACAGGACAATGGAAAATTAATTATCCTAAACCAATAAAACTGCTTCTTGCAATATCAAAGCCAAATGTTTAATGAAAAAAGTAAAAGTGATTAGATGAGAATGTCAACATTAAAGTCTCATTATCTAAAACCAAAGTTAACTAATATCCTCTTTATCTTTTTATGATCACAACAAAGCCTTACACAAATCCCCAAATTTGTGGCAGAACGAGAAAGATCTGTTATGATGAAGAAATTAACATATTTTTGAATATGAATTTATAATAGTTCTCAGCTTCAACTTTAACAACACACTAGTAACTCCAGAAATCATAAGAGCAAAGAAAGGTAATAATAATAGTGAAAAGGACAGGAATATATTTTAGTGTCAACTTCTCAATTCACTCCGGATCTACCATATTTTGCACTGTAGGAATAAAGTTACACTTATTTGCATCAAATTTTATTACACCTTTGTTCAGCATGCATGTATACCACATCACAAGAGAAATGGCTGAGCCACCAAGAGCATGAGTGTCAATTATAAAGACTACCACTTCAAATAGAGTGGTCAGTGGCATTTTTCTCTGCTTAATATAATAACATAAAGCTCATTCAGGTACATTTAGCTAATGCTTCTATGGTTTTCAAGTGAGGTTAAGTGAGAGGCACAGGCCAATGCCCAACTGCTCAAATGTAAATTACAGTTCAAGTTGACACTATATTACATCCTGACCCAAGCCAGGAAAACATCAGTTTTACCATAAACTTCAACAAGGCCATAACTTCAACTTGATTAACCATACAGAGAATTATCAGATATCTACAAAAAGGAAAGATTTTTTTCAGTAGCACCTAGTTAGCTAAGAATTTTGATAGTTACATGTTCCTAGTCCATGGCTTATGTACTTGTGTCTAAACTTAAGTCCCATCTCATGTTTCAAGATAACAGTTTAAAAAAACAGTAGAACTTTGTAAACCAGTTTGACATTCCTCAGAATTTCACCATGAACTCTGCTTAGTGTATATAATGTGCACTGGGAACAAAATGTATCATCTACAATGATTTTATTTACTTCTTTACACTTATATAGCAAATTTGAACTCTTTTATTACACTGCAGCCTTGCAAAGTATATTATCATATTTCATTATCTAGCACATAGGCAAATGTGTCTTATGAACAATGCTCTATTATTGTAATGAATTCTGAACATCTAGTATAAAATTGCCAACATTATAAAATAATGTAAAAATAACTGCACAGTCAAATGTCTACTGCAAAGGAATGGAGTTTAACATTCACATTTTCATTCTAAAGTTTGTCAATGAGAATTTAATATGTTTCAATGACAAAGTGTACTTCCATTATCTCATTAAACTTTATTACACAGACAGTCAAAAAAACAGGGGAGTAACAATCCAGTGATGTAGATATGGTCCAATGAACTTTTATATTTGAACAATGGATCCCAATAGCTATGAGTTTGAAAGCTACAGAATGACTGTGTTTTACAGTCATGACTGTTGACTCTGCTCAATATTTCTTCCCATTTACCTCAGCAAGAACCAGACTAGGTCTTTTCATTTTGTTCCTCCCACCACCCAGAGTCATCACCATTTACAACACTAAAAGTATTTTTCATAAACTCTCTATTTATAGTATTCAAAAGCAGTAATCAATTATCATGGTCCTCATATTTATTTGCAGAAAATAGATAAATGAAGAAATAAAACTGTAGAAAACAGATTGATATTATGTACTCCTAAAATCAAGTGTGCTCAGCCTTTATTAGTTTGAGTGACATTTTGTATGTAGGCCACAGTTTCACAGGTAAGAGTTATGTGTAACATAAGAAAAGGAAAAGCATGATGTGAACAGAACTAATGGGAGAAAGATACAATTATTTAAGTGAGATGGAGATATTCACCAGAAATATCTGTACTGAATGAATTGTGGAATAATATTGCAGATCTACATTTTATGGGGAAAAAAAAAAAAAGTATTTATTCTGGGATAATGAATTTCTTAGGAGAGACTATTTTATTAATAATAGATGTTCAGATGGAATCAGATACAGTAGGTGGAAATAACACAGAATCATGTCTTGTCAAATGTGTGATTAATTTTGCACTACAAGTATTGATTTGACAGAACACCTTTTTTTTTTTTTTTTTTTTTTTACCTGTTCATAGCCATTTAAGCGTAATGGATTTCTTTATTATCCAAATGTTATTCCTTTGTTTAAGGCTCTTCATTTGAAAGCACTTTGATGCATTTATAACTAGTTACCAATTCTCTGGATCTTTATATATGCATTATGTTCTAAGTTTACTCCTCCTCTTTTCAAGTCTATTAGCATCAATTAGGCTTGCAAAGACATGCAAGTCTGACAGGCAGACTTTGATAAAATGCTTGGGCTGATCAACCAAAGACAATGTTACAGCATTTGTTTCCAATAATTTGTTTCCATTTAATAAACATTTCCTTGAATTTTACTTTTTTTTACCTTATTAGTATATATAATTACTTTTGTTAATGCCACAAAACTACTACCCATTGCAAAGTACACATCACTTAAGTATCATTAATAGTTTGCATGCACTCATGACTTAAAGAAATGGTTGGACTTAGGGATAAATTGTACCTTTTACAGCACAGATAATCAAGTAACATTTCACTACACAGCAAAATAGCATAAAGTTCTTACTGTATAAGTACCCATATTAGGCAGTAGAAAACGGTTTGGGAGTATTCTGGGCTCAGACTACGCCCTGCAGTCGCCTCTTGGCTCCCACTGTTCTTCCCAAATTAAAAGTAAAAAATTTTGAGACAGCTTCTCCTATTTTTACTATGGCTATGTGATATCTTACCTCACAAATAAACCCATTAACTTCTTCAGTAGGAGAATGATGGAACATACCTGTTTCTTATTTTGGTTCTCCCTATTCACAGTTGTCAGCCCTCAGATGAACAATATCCTTTCACCTTTCAGAAAATAAAATAAATAAAATAAAACAAAACAAAACAAAACAAAACAAAATAAAACAAAATAAAACAAAACAAAATAAAATAAAATAAAATAAAGAATAAATATTTGTAAAAGTGTCAGAATCTGATCCTGAATTTATGAGGCCATCTGCGTAATCGCTAGCTAGGTAAGTAATAACTAGCGACTGCTGCTGCTATTGTGAAAACATAGCAAAGTAGATAGGAATTCCAGCTGTAAAATACTGCCTTTGAGAGAGATGTACACACATGCATTCCAAAAGAAGATGTATTTCTGAGTACGAAATTAGTCATCCTTTATGTGAAAAAATGTCAAGTAACTTGTTTTGAAACAACAAAAGTAGTAACTGAATTTGAAGACTTTGCAAGGTATTTTAAAATACCCTTTTTCCTCTCACCTTTATAACAACAGAAAAGGAAGCAAAATTCAGCTGCACCACTGTAAGCATTTGGCATCCCTACAGCTACTAATACAAAATACCCCAAACAGCATTATCTGCAGCAACTTGTGGGTTTGGAATACTCCCTGGTCTTTCAAAAATTGCATTTTGTATCTCAGTGTAATTTCCTGATATAACTGAACAAAAACACCCCCTTGTACAGCTGCAATTATTTGAAATAAATAAGAGATAAGGAATTTTTAATATTCAGTGGGCAGTTTTTAGCAGTGTGCCAGTCATAGCATGGAATTTTGTGTAAATACCTTTATTTGGCAGCATTTTAATTTTCTAAGCTGGAATATATCTTCTGGTCAATTCTTCACAAATAAAACTGAGAGATACAAACAGAAGAAAGAAGGTAAGTGGCAAGTCTTAAATATCAAATACTACAACAAAGCATTTTTCCAGTTCCACAAAGAAGATATTTTTGGCAACAATCAGGTCAGTGAATACACTGCCCTAAACTGAAGTTTTAGGCACATTAGGATACAGGATTACAAAAACCATACATAGCACATCAAGCTAGTCTTTACTGATATTAACAAAAATTCCTAAGACTTGTTTGAGATGACAAACAATTGACTGATTTAATCTCTACCACAACTTAAACTACAGTTTTTCTTTCCAGTTCCCCATTCAAATTTTAGCCTTATTTAAGCTTTACATTAAAATGTTAGTAGCACTGTGTTTACATTAATAGGCTACCATATTATTTTTCATACACCGAAATTTATCCTGAAATTGTAGAATTGCAAAACAGTTAAATATAGAGTGAGATTACACAGAGCAGACTTTACCACTTTATTAAAATTGTGATTGTTCACATAAAGACTCAACCAGGTCACATATTAATAATTATCACTGACAATCTTTAACATCAGACTAAACCCACAAGTGAAGCAATATTACATCTCTCTCTCTCATTTATCTTTACTGCTTATGGCCCCTCTGTGGTCAGCATGTTGTGAGCTTCGTGGACATTTAATTATGAACACATCATAAATGTGGCTGACAAGGCAGAAGCTGGGTTCAGATGCTCTTGGGATGAAGGAAACATCATTGAAACCACTTAGACTTGCAGTACTTTCATTCTGTTACAATAAACTGTGTTCTCAGTTACCATATACACACTGAATATAAACCTCCCTCCCTTCCTCATTACAGATTTTCATTTCATCAACCATTATCGTATGGCTTGGTGAAAAAATGAGAACACACTGTTCATGACCCTTTAAAAATAAACTATTTACCTTTCACCACTTAAATTAGAATGGTGTAATATCAGTCTACTAAGGGCCAAATGCTGAATTTTTTCTACCAGTGTCTATAGAATAGTAGGAAAAGAAACAGAAATGGAACACCTGGATAACAACACTATGAAGCATTTTGGCTGTGCTAGGTAATAGGTTGGATACCTCAGAGAGCCCAGGCAAAAAGAAAGCAAGCATTCAGTGGCACACAAATTTTTTGCTTTGAGTACCAATATGTATTACTCCTGCTTATTGGTAAGATAGAGACTAACAATTGTGCTACATTACTATTGATCATAGTGAAAGACAAAACAAAACACTGAATAACAACATGTCCCACATCCCACTCTTCCCCAACGAAGCTGTCAAAACCAAACAGCTCCCAGATACCACACATTTGAAAACAAATACCTGCCATCAAAATCATACAAACATTTTGCCTTGAAAACACACATAGTAAGCAAGACCAAGGCATATGGATTTGGTATAAACAGAGAGGAAATTTGGACAAGTCAGTACAGTACTGCCACACTGGCATAGAACAAGTTCAAGATCAGAATCAGGACAATGCTCTTACAGAAAGTTAGCTACAATACATTCTGATTCAAATTAGTTTCACATGCTCACAGAAGCTGCTTTCTACCACCCTCTCCACACCATCTTTGGCTCTGGATTTTGTCTTTCAGGGCAATTAAAATCCCTGTAGCAAATAATAGAGAGCATCTTGATTCTACTCAGATTCTTGAAACATCATTGTTATAAAATACTTTGAATTCTTACCATTTATAAGCTTTACTAACAAGAACACTATTTTAATAAAGCAGCCTATATTGTCCACAAAGCTGTCAAAAGCAGCACTAAGATGCTAACCCTAAGGTGATTTTTTTCAGTGAAATAATATTCATAATGCTAAGAATTAACGTTTGAACAAAGAGTAAATCTTGAAAGCTACCCTGATGCTTACACCTAGGTAAGAATAAATGTGCATGCAAAGAACTAACCAGTGTCATGTTTCAAAGCAACTGTCCTCTGTAGTGCTGAGGTACATATTTCTATACCTCCCCAGCAGACTAGAAATAGAAAAGACAAAGCATATAATAAAGCCAAGCACAATGAAAGAGCTCTGAAGAGAGAGCTGAAAAGTAGCTATCATGTTGGCAGATAAATTCTACACACAATTATTCATTCCTAGCCTCTTGACATGTAGATTAATGAGTTTGATAACCCAGGCTTCTTAGAAGTAGATTCAACTCTGTTTCACTAGCTTTCTTCTCCTCTTCTAACTACAAACAACACTTTGGTCTACTGAGCGGGGGGGAAAAAAAAAAAAAAAAGCCAAAACAAAACACCAAAAAAACCACCACAAATCGATACATTTTCACTGGTCATCAACGTTTTTGCAATTGAAGTCCTATGTCAAATATATGATACCTGCTGCGGGACGCGGCTCTTTACTGGCCCTGTCAAGAATTCACAGGGGCTCATGTGATCACTAGAAGGAAGAGTTTTTGCTTCAGCAGCCTATGCTTCCATGCCAAGTTCAAAGCCATATAGTAGCCAAGGGGAGGAGGGCAGAAACCCCCACCACAACAGCTATTCTTGTAGTCATAATGACCCTATACTCACTGCAATGTGCTCTGTACATAAAATTTTCTATTTCCTCCCTGAGGCCAAATGACCTTTTGTCGACACTTTGGTTAATGTTCACTGATCAAAGTGGATTTTAAAGCAAGTGCTGTATCAGATTCCAGCTATGACGACTTACACAAGAGGTTGTGTCTGCCTTTAGCCAGTACCCATAGTGATGCACACTCGGGACTGGGGGAGAGGGGTGGAAGGAAAAATATGGTTAATGATTTACAGATTTATTCTTTGGTAAGCCAAGTCTTGCAGGGTGGAAATGTTTCATTCTTGACTGGTGAGCAGCTTTGAGTCCTTTTGTTAATCTCAAATGCTATGAGTTCAAATTCTCTTGAGTAACAAGGGTCATATGCAGCTGCTTAGGATTTATCAGGAGGTTTTAAGGGATAGGGACTAGGAGGGGAAAGTTGGGGGGGGGTGTTTGCTTGACTTTACCCCCTTTTCCTGGTTAACCATGAGATGAAAAATAGTCTTTGGCTGTTAAGAATACAAAAAACCAGAGAAGACCTGTATTGCAAAATTACTAAGATGTTACTTAGATAATCACAATTTCAGAACCCTGTCTAGTGTAGTTATAATATTTTTCCTGTTATATGAAACTGGAAAAGAAATCAAGATTACAGCAGGCACTCAATGCATGCTAACAAGCTCATTCAGAGGGAAGGAGAAAGTTACAACAATCCCTAAAACTAAAGACAGGCTATATCAGACTAGCAATACCCAAACAGCCATAGCATTCCATACCATTCAAGCACAGTTTATGTGCTCAGGCAAGGAGCAGTATCTTTCACAGCCTTTTTCTACTGCAGATTTTCCTACTGCAAACACCACATCAGACCTTAGTTTCCTTATTTTTCTCTTTGCCTGGCTCTCTAGTGATGTGAGCGAGGAATCAATGTGTTTGAGTCATTTTGTGCCAAGCACCACACAATATTATTTTACCTACACCTGACAGTAGGTGAGATTATTTAATTCAGGTGTTATTATTTCTATCTTTTTTTTTTTTTTATTCAGGAAGAACTAAGCTGCAGTTGCAAAATTTTGGTTTAAGGAAAGCTTTTGTTTTTTGTAATATTGTTTAAACCTGATTACTTAAATTAAATTTATTTGCCTTGGATTTTTTTTGGTTGGTTGGTTTGGTTGTGATTTTGGTGTGTTTTGGGTTTGTTTTGGGTTTGAGATTTTTTTTTAAAGTACCTTACTGTATGATGCAGTACCTGGCAGTCACAGGGGTGAATGACATGCTCCAGTAATGTCTTGCATTTTTATCTACAAGCTTTATGATCCTGTAGCATGAGGCACACCCCCTCACACATCCCAACTGTAAATCTGCTGCATGAAAGGTTATTTAGAGACACAAATTACTGTTATGCACAATCTCCTTTGTAAACAAATATATCTTCAGTTTAGTGTTCACTTTAGAGATGTCTCATTCCTTTGATGCTCTTAAAGCCAACCTACTGAAACAAGTTCTGGGAAAAAAGTGTTATTCTTCAAAGTAAATCATAAGGAGGGAAGTTTTTTCCTGAAAGATCTTAGAAATAGCTCATGCTGCTGCTTCCAACTATTAATTCTCACAGATGTTCACATGAAGTGAACCCTGTATGTACTTAATATATTGAGCAATTGTCATACAGACCTATCTTTCCCACTACAACAGCTAAGGATCCACCATGCATCCAGAGAATCTAATCTCCAAGCATCTAATCTTCAAGGATAGACATTTCTGTAGGTTGAAGAACCAAGGAGGACAAAATATGGGTATTTATTATGATGATTGCTCACAGAAATCAGTTCTTTCTGCACGTCCCTGAATCCTGAATCTAAGCAGTTTAGATTTAACACAAAAATTGAAGTTATGAATTCAGGAGGGGAGCAGGGGTTTTTACATGCAAGTTAGGTTTTGTAAAGATCTGTACAGTTCCCTTCATTTGCCACTCCTGACATAATTTTTGAGCCACACAACAGGTCTTATGAATCCATATTCCACCATCACATTGGCACCTTCTCTTCAAAGAGTGCCCCCAAGTGCCTCCAGCAGTGTGTTACCAATGTTGATATACAGCACACTGTATATCAATATGCTACAGCCACCATGCTATAAACCAGTTATTTAATAGCATAAGGTAAGTATCTCAAACTACTACTACAGCCATAGGTATTCCAGACAAAGGAAGATACATAAAACAGCAGCTTTACTATTACTGGAATGTCAACAGCACTGAAATTCCCAAAATCAACACAAACAGCCCGTGCAAAATGGTCACTCATACTGCATTTATATCTATAGTCTTCAGACAGAAGATCAAGTATACACAGTCTACAAGACAAATCTTGCTTTAGTAACCTACAAGTCATTAGAAATCATTAAGGATTTCAGTGGAGATTACAGAGGAAACAATGGCATTAGTGAAGATACACACAAGGTTAACTGGGTATTACATTACAACAGCTTCATGGTTTTGTTGGGATTAAGCACTCAGTGTCAATAAAAGGTACACAGAAAAGTCTCATTTTTTCAGAACAGTGCTGGAAATAACTGGAACCATACTGATGGGCATAAAAGATGCTCAATGACTGCAGAAGCAAAGGAAACTTCTAAATTATCCTGACCCAAATGCAAGCTAGCTCAAGAATCACTAGTAATTTATAAATCAGTGGTCAGGTTATTATATGCATATCTTTTAATCCAGTCAAAGAAAAGAGAGTGTATTAGTCTCACCTTAAGAGCTTAGCTACTTGTGTATAAAGACTTGTGCTTGTATTTCAAAAACACCTGGGCCTCAGGACCTGGTAAATCCTCTTTGTGCAGTAGCTGTTACATTGATAGACACTGGGAACTCAACAAAAGAAATTATTTTTGCACAGCCAAATTGATATGCAGGTGCACATCTGAGCACATTTATCTATAATTATCTGTTCTTGGGCACCAAGCAAGCAGTTAGAGCAGAAAGTATGCAGGTATTTATTTTATTTTATTCTTGCTCTGAAATCCATATAATGTGTGCAAAAATGAAGATCGAGTTGTTGGAGAAAGAACTGTCTCAAGACCACTGCAATTATGCCCCAAAGTGTCTTGCCCATGTGAATTTTAAAACTTACATTTTCGGAAAGGCAGGAAAGGAACAGAAGTGCCTCTTACAGGACTACTAGAAACACTAAGATTGGCTGCCAAAGGGCATCAACGTAACTTAAAGTACTTCACCAGAGCCACTCAACTTTTTTGGCAGACTTGCAGGTTTTCTACACCCCTTCTGGGGATAAAATGTAGTATTTTGGATATGTGCACATGGTAACAGATGGTATAATACCAATTGTTTTAGTGGCAAATATTGCATAAACTTTTACATACCTCAGTATTCTGAAACTGTATGTTAGAACTCCTGGAAGGAGAAATTTATAGAATCAGTCCTTTAAGGGAGATAATGTAAACTGGTTGCTGTTTAGGATGTGCACCTCTCAAATAATTCTGCATTGTTATTACAGATGTTGGGGGCTTTTTTCTAAGAAAGATTTGTTCTAGAGCTTTTGCTGAAAAATTTCACCTTTTGCTACCTTACAGCACGTTGAGCACAAGGGACTGCCAGTGCAAGAATCTTTCCACTATATTAATTTCAGAGATGTGCATGTTATGTCTAAATTACTTACTGCCATAGAGCAGAGATCCACGAGTTAGCTTTAACAAAGGGCGCAGTGTATACTAGCTGCTACAGAGCTCTGTGGTATCTCAGCTAGATCTCTTTTGGAACCTGAAATCTCTATCTTGCTCTGCCTAATGCAGCATCAACACACACCAGTATCACAGGCCAGGAGCAGAAGCAAAATCCTGACTACATAACGTATTCCAACCTACTAATCACTGTAACTTCCTGCCTCTTATTAAGTCCTTTGGATGAAAGATATAGCAGTGTAAAACTTCTGCTTTCTTGTTTAAAAGGAATAAATCTTACAGAGACACAAAGAAGCGCCACTTCTTACAGCAGCCTTTCCCCAGGAAAACAAGGCTCTTTGCGAGGGAACCCAACTACGAAGCAACAGATTGAATGCCTGAATACTTTTATAATAAGATAGATTCAAGCAACGCATTCATGTAAAGCAACAGAGATCCAAGGAATCTGATCATTTAGCAGTCACACAACAGATGAGGCTATTGTAAGTTAATGTAAAAGTCTATCCAATTTTAAATAAAAGATACGTCCACACTTCAAAGAGCAGCCTACCCAGTTTCAATGAAATGTTCTAAGCACAGGTTTGAAAAACTGTACCAATACAGAAGAAATAACATATTTTACTTTAAGTATCAAGCCTGATGATTCAGGAGCAAATGCTACCTCTCCTCCCCTCCCCAGCCCTCCACTCACATGCTCACACCAGGTTCACAGGATTAATATGAGACTGGCTTGAGGGTTTTAGCAGTAACTGCTGCAAAACAAGTTCTGATTGGTTGATTCAGAAATTGGGATTCTGGGCAGTGTTTTATAAAAGGATAATGTATCTTTAAGCCTAGGTGCCCTTCAGGGAAATGTATTGGATAAATGTCTTCTGAAAAGCCTGTAAATATTCCATCGCCTCACTGTCATTACTACCATGAAATGATAATGAAGCATGAAAGAAATATAATTCCATATTCAGATGACAGCATTAGCCTTCATAAGCAAACTGAAATATTTATTAGTAAAATGTTCAGTATCTACGCCTGTAATCTAAAAAAAGGACAAAAATGTTTTATAATAAAAAAGAGATTGAATGCAGAGGTAAAATCTGGTTGGCTGATTTTATTGCTTATTATTAAATCCCGGCAAAACAATTATTTTTTTCTTTTCATTAGTAAGGCACCCAAATTAAAACTATGCCCTCAGGCTGTGAGGTTTACAGTAGTGATTAAAAACAAGAAATTGTGATGCATGGGGTTTTTGACAATGGTATAATCAAATTCATTCATATTGTTCAATCTTTCACTGACAAATATTTTTACAGTGAAATACACCAAACAAAGAAGCACATACAAGTACTATCAATACAGAGAAATTAGGAAGACTTGTTATTATTGCAGTAGAGAAGAGATACGATGTTTCTATAATCTTGAATACAAACATTATAGTGTAGTTAATTAGGGTAATTATTGCTTAAATTGTGCTTAATTGTTTTATACTGAAAAGGATTCCTGAAAGAAGCCTTTTTGATTTCTATAAAGCGCAGGAGTGAGTATTGTGCAGTCTAAGTATTCAGATGTGATTTCACAAGTTTGATTGTATTTCCTATAAGTCAGAAAATACATCCTGAAGCAGGCTCGGACAGAGATAAACACGAGCCACGTGCCTTGACCTCTGATTCACCTTATTGAAAAAGAGGCGTAAAATAGTCATTTAGTACACTAGCATCAGAGAGCATTCACACAATCCAAGCACATTCTTTAAGAAAAGAAAAAAATTAAAAAAATAAAAAGGTCTTTGAAGTGAATGAAAAATTAGAAATTCAAGTGACCACGATCAATTCTGAAACACTGCACAAAATTAATTACAGTTTTGCATCAGAAGCAAGAATGTAGATTTCAGAAAGTCTATGTCATTTATCTCGTGCTGTACAATATACAAGACGATTAAAAAGCCAAATGTGTTCCCACCCCCCAATTCTAAGGCCTATCAGAGGCTGTGAAGTACAAATGATTAACTCCAAATTATTCAAGGGATTGTACAGAAGCTTCAACTTGAATGAAATTTGCGGCAAGTCACAGGAGCTATAGAGGGACAGATTTGCTGCTCTTTATCAAAACCTAGTCTGACTATCGCTGACAGAATCCAGATAAATTGCATAGTAACCTGGCAGTGGCTGTGGAAAGCTTGCTCTGCAAAATCCAAATCTCTAATTTCTATCTGTTTTTAATTGCTTGACTTAAATTTGCATTTTTATACAATTGGCTTAAAGGATTTATTCAGTTCTTTAGGCTACTCTAATAAAATTGGGTCCCATTTTGCACAGTATCTCAGAAACCTACTTACATTAAATAAGCATGCTGTATTACAAAAATATTTACTGTAGCAGAAAAAGATTCCTTTTTATGTCATGTTCAGAATTAGGTAAAGAATAAATGCGTCAGGAAGCTCATTTTAGACTCCCCCATGAAAACATACCTCAGAATGAACAGGATAGCATAACAAGGAAAAGAGGGGGAAAAAAGCATTCATTCAACCCTGGATATACTGGTAGGGGAAAAAATATACTTATGTGGACCAAGGGTAGGTACACAAGTCAGAAGCCACCAAAAATACTGTTAACCACAAGCCACTAACCCTAACACAGCCACCCATGCAGCTTTCCAGAATCTGGTCATTGAAGCAAGAGCTTCCATTCTTGTAATTAGCATGCTCTGATGTCATTAACAGGAGTGCTGGCATCAACTGACTATTATCCTTATAAACAAGTTAATATCACATCACCCTCCTACATTACAGCTTACCTTACCCCAACCATAAATATTACAGAATACCACCGTCTGAGCAGCACGGCTGGCTAATATCCTTCAGCCACTGTACAAGTGAGTGTCAGAAAGCAAGTTTAAGTGTGACAATTGTTTGGAAACCAGCATTTCAGCAGGACAACTAAGGCAGAACTACTAAGTTCCTTAAAATATGATACTCCTAATCACTTACTCAACTGCATTTATCCATTCTGGAACTGACTAATGCAATAGATAAGGAGACCTATTTCAAAAATGTAATTTAACTTTCTACTCAAGCTTTGCCAGAAGTGTTGCTCTCTTTAAAAGATTTGGCTGTCAAAGGATACACAAAGGCATGAGCACCTTTGGCTTAATTTGAGTATCCTTAATAATCTACAGTTTCCTTTTCCTTCCACGTGACTGCGAACAAAACATTACCAAACAGTTCCTGTATCACAACAAAAAACATGATCTGACCTCAACAATAAACAGGATTTGACCCTACATGCTATTCACAGTGCTTAACATGAACAGAAATTAGAACGCGCGAAGTTCTGAATTTACAAGTTTATAAACTAAATTATAATCTAGTTATGTTCCAGCCTGGAGAGTAGCTGCTCCATTACTTTGCTAATGGATAACATGTCCAGTATCCATACTTATAAAGAAAATCCACGAAAGAATTAAAGCCAGTGAACTGGAAAGAAAAGTCACCTACTAGATAACATGAAATTCTTGAGGTAACTAGCTATCAAACACGGCAATTCTAATTCTGGCTATTGTGTAGATAAATCTATAAAGATGTTCAAGGAGAGAAAGTCACCCAAACAGTACTTTTCCGCTCTTCGAATCGGTGATGTTCCTCTAGGACGTATGGGCAAAAGCAGTTCCAGCAGCAAGAAACTAAACCCTTTGCACTGAAAAGCCACTCCACAGATCACCAGAAATAGGGACAGAAAGCAGGAATGATGCCACTTTCAAGGTTCAGTGCTCACAGCAGACCTCAGGTGAGAAACCAGAGAATCCCATTCGTAATTGTTCTAATGAAACACCCACAAGCAATACAAGGATAATCAACAGTTCTACTGCAAAATCCAGAGGAACTTTATTTTGTTACTCTTGCTAATGTCCTGTAAAACTGCACAGGGTGAATAATGTAGTTTTTTCTTAGAAAGTCAAACAAAATGCTAGGAGCCACTGCTTACATGGCAAATTTAGGAGAGAATGACAGAACTCGATGTCAAATTGATATGGAATCAAAAGCCAATGTAACACAATGTACAGCTATTTCTTGTAGCTAGCAAAATAGAAAATAACTGCCCATGATCTGTTCTAATCCAGCCGTGTCACGCCTTCATTTTACTAGAAGCTTTTACGCTAACTCTCATTAATTGTTACTAAGCTAACCTTTCCTGAATATATGAGATATTCTATATGTGAAATGAGAAAAAAAAAATCTTAATAAATTATGGAAGAAAAAAGAAAGGCTGACAGACTTTCTGTAACTCCAAACTGCTTATACTATATGTTTGCATCAAATACTCAAGGAGAAAGTGATCCATTGTTCTGTATTTCCTCTAGCATCAGAAATAACACAATACATGCAGCCAAGCATGTTTGAATTTTTTAAAACACGTGTACAATTACCAAAACTCAGAATGCTCCTTACATACTATTCAAGCTTCATCATGTCTCCTGATAATTTTGCTATTACTTTTTTGGTACTCTTTCCCTCTATTACCATGTTTTTATAAGGTAATTCATATAAATCCTCTGTAAGATTACAGATAAAAATTCCATTTAACTGTTGAGTGCATCTTATACGAGCTCCACAATGATACGTAATTTCCCAGCAACAAATTTCATATTCACCTTTGGATGTTAGAATGAAGGAAGACCTCCAAGGTTTTAGCAAGAGTCTTCATAAAAAATACATTTGTATTTATCCTTCTTCTTTCAGAGGTTTTGAATTTTACGTTTCTTTAAGAATTAATATCTGATTTCATTTCCAGCTGAGGGTAGTTATTTTAAAATATCCCTCCCTTTTCATATTTCTCATCTTTGATTCCTTTGAATGGCTATACAGTCAAATATTAGAAGCAAAGAGATCTGTTTGGTGAAGCAGAATTCCCTAAAGCTGATTCCTGCCAATGTGAGTCAGTGTCCATTGTACTCCATCCATTTTTGCCAGCTAAACAATGCTGCTATAATCTGTGTCAGTTTTATAGGATTTAATTCAACTGCAATGTCAAACCAGCGTTCATATCTCACAGTGGGTTCGTTTTAAAATAAAAAAATAAATACTTCCCCCCTTCAGCCATTCTCTGGCTGCTTCTCTCCACTGAATGCATTCCACAGATAGTGTGTACCAACAGTCTTCCAAGAAGACTGCTCTAAAGGATCAACTGATGTTGCATTATATCTTTATATTCGGCAAAAATTGACCTAGCAAGAATTGTGTTGTCGTAGGCTCAAACTTGCAAAAAAATACATGCCTTCAGCCCACAGGATTTTACCTTTACAGCAGTTCAGTGCTTTGCCCCCTCCCAACAAGTTAAAGCATACAAAGCAGGAAAAAGGGATAAAGCAGCTTATATTTGAAAAAACTCTCACAGTAGCCCCACTGATTTCACTGGCATTATTCATACGGAAAACAAATTGCTTGCATAATTAAAAATATATACATTTTTTATTTTTAAAAAATGGAATTATTTTGATGTACTGATTAGAAAACCTCAATTAAAAGTCTGTAAGACCTTACATATTTTAAAAGTAATCATCTACTTACAGCTTATAAATTTATTTACTGAATAAATTTATTATAACAAAATTGAGGTTTGATTGAGGCACAGCCATCCAGTATTAGCAAATATAAATATTTTAAGTTGCTGGTGTAAAACTTTATGGCAAAACATCGAAACGTTGAAGTAGAGGGGGGCTCACAAACAGATTTAAACAACACACACATCATCAACTATTTAATTTTGCCTTCTATCATTGCAATGGCTGTTAAACCAGGCAGTAATTCAAGCAAAAGCAGTCTTAAGGTTAACTGCAGCCTTTATTTTTTTCCTTTCGTAGACTTTTTCTGAAACACTTCTGTTACTGCTGAAAACTCAGCGTTTAAATCATAAAGAGTTCGGTGCTTTTACCAGCATTTTTCAGGAACTTTGTGCCAGATATGCCGAACAAGGTTTTCCAAATTCCTAAAGCAAGTTGACAGTCAATTTGACCAAATTTGTTTGTTGCATTCAAAAGCTTATTCAAGCTCATACATACATAGTACAGTCATACTTCAGAGTGTGAGCTACTCCATCCAGAAAAACACCCTTCAGATACACCCATATTTAGGTTTCCACAAGTGTGGCGAAAACAATATCAACAGCCATTGCTATATATAAAAAAAAAAACCCTAAAAAAAAAAAAAAAAAACCCAAAAAAAAAAAAAAAAACAACAAAAAAAAAAGAAAAACTATTACCATAAAAAAACCCAAAAGACTAAATGCCACAAGTAATAACCATCAAAGGAGAAGGAAGTAGAACAAGTGTCTGACAAAAAATGGTGATGTCTTGAAGGCCTGAGATGATGCGTACACTTAAGTTAGCGATCATGCTATCCTGATAAATAAATGCTTTGTGTAACCCAAAACTGCCTGGCAGAGTATTTCCTGAGTACGGGGGGTATATACTTTTTCTCTAAATGTGATTTTTTTTCCTTCCTTGAGTGATCAGCTGAAGTTCAGGCAGCCTTGTTTCTCTTAGAAGCACAATCCAATGACAGAGTTACTCTGCTGCTGTTATGTTTATTTACAAGGAACACAGAAGTCTTTATTCTTTGTTCCAAGCTCCTTTCTACTTGTTGCATAGCTCAGAAATGCTTTTTAAGCATCTCTCAACTTCCGTCCCACCGTTTGGCTTTTTTGTCCCCATGGTTCTATTGTTTCTTTGGATGTCAGAAACTCTCCCACAAGCCTCCACACCTCACAAAGCTGGAGTGACAGCATTACACCCAAATTGTGTAATATTGTAGTATTGTGTCCCTCCCAAATCCCCAAGGTCTCAGTGGAGACATCTCCCACTGTTTGGGATGAAGGTTGCTGTTAATTCAGTTGCATGGTATAAGAAGAAATGTGCCATTTTTTACAATATAGTAAAGTATCTGCCTAGCATAGAACATATCCCACAAATGAAGCAAACTGTAAAAATATAGCACCTTTAACTTCCTATGCCAAAGTTCAAGAGGAGTAACAGAAATCTGTCTGAATCCTGCAACAATACCTTAAGGGGTCCCAGAAACTTTGCAGAAACCTTAACCAGTATGGAATTCCAGATCAACACCAAATACAACAAGAAACTGCTCTCAGAACATACTGTAATTAAATGTTTGATGTAAGCATTTATTGTTTTTAAAGTGGCAGAGAAAATAAAAGTGCACTAAACATGTCATAATAAAGAATGGACAATGTCACTTAGTATTTTAGCACACTTTCTCATGAAACTATTATTTATAATGGATTTTTTTCAAGGCACATGCCTCGTAACCCTGTACTTTGATTTCTTTATAATAATCCCACCTGTAAATCATCAGTTTAATCTCAAGAAATTACCTAAATACTTCAGAATAGGAAAACCCACATGGATATGATGCTGAGGTTACCTGAATTAATTTATCCTTGTGAATATGCCAGGGACAATGGAAACACACAAAGGAAATAATGTAGACAAGCAAGTAAAAGAAAACGAATGGGGTGAAAAAAAAAAATCATGAAGAGCAGAGTTTGTGGGAGGAGAGACAGAGCATAAAAACCCCCATAATTCTATAAATACATGATACAGAATTTGCCCCATGAAAAAAATTCTTTCTTAGATTTCTTTTGAGTTTGATTTAGCATCTGGCTTTCCTCAGAGAAAACATTTCAGGAAGAATTTGTAGACTTTTTTTTTCCTGGACATCCTCTCTGAATGCAGTCCCTCTAAACTCTTGTTTCTATGACTGATGTTGGAGAGTAGGGCACTGTTTAGCACTAAAAGTTCAATTTAGCTGCAGCAAATAGACAGGCTTTTTAAAAAAAAAAAAAAACCCCACAGCTTGGTGCTAAATATTTAAGCAATGGCAAAGGAAGAAAAGGGGTGGTGCTTTCCCATAGGACAAGAGGCCAGAGGCGCTGCACCCTCATATAAAATGTCTCAATTGTATTACCAATCATTCTGGGCATGCTTCTTATTTGAAAATGATCCCTTCCCTGTCCTCAGATATACAAACGAAGAGACTGCTCTTTAGCAAATCTTAACTCTACAATCCATAAGTACCAAGCCATAACATGAAGCATAAATCAAAACTATTCTTTCCTTAACTATTCGAACTACTGCACTTACCACTGACCATCCACATAAGATATTCTGCATTCTGTATTCTGAAGTGCTTTTCCAGGGACCTCCAAGAGGGGAGGTTTCACAGCAGCAATCCAGTTCAAAAGTGATGAAAGCCTGAATAAGCCACTGAAGGCAACAAGCAGAAGTTATAGCCCTATCTCTGAGAAGACAAACACTGCTTGTCAATGCCATTTAAGTACTCAATATCACCCATGGAACCCACAGAAGCCCTGGCTTGCAAACCGATTTGTGTCACTAAGCGCACGTCTACACAGCACAGTAAAGCTAGGAAGAGCTACAAAGCCAGAAGACCTAATAACAGCTACAGAAATATTGTATCTGAATTAGTATAAAACTCCACCCACAGCAGTCAGACCAACTGAGATGTAAAATAGATCTCAGGAACATGACTTGGTGATGAACCTAACATTGCTTCTGATACTCAGGGTGTCTTATTCAATGGTAACACAGGTATGTGTACAGGGCACGGCAGGTGCTGTATCAATATAAAATAATAATCAGTTAATAAAAAAGATACAACCTGTACCACTTTCCAATTACTTCAATTTTAGGTAATCTGAGTTTCAGCTAGCTTCTAAGGATGTGCTTCCTACTGCTAGTTTTTTTCTAGGTCATCTTACTATGACAATGCATCACACAAAAAAAAAAAAATGTCCAAAGGAGGCTGTAAATGATTTTAAAAGCAACTCCTGCCTTTTCTCCTCTTCTGCCCATCCGCCTCTTCCTCACCCTGCTTCACAGAACAAGCTTTTAATCAAGTCAACTTATAATGAGAAATGTGAAAATATACTAAAAGGTCCTGGGACTATTCATATAAAACAATCCTTTTTAGATCACAATGGGCTATATAGAAGTGTTGTGCTTTACTAACGCAAAGTTATGACACAGTAAGTTTCAGCTGATTATGATATCCTATTGAAAAATAAGGACTCTGTGAGCCGCTTAGCAATCAAACTTAGAACTGGGCCTACCAGGCTCTGGGGTTTTGGTTTTTGGGGTTTTTTTGGGGGGTTGGGTTAGTTTTTTGTTTGTTTTGGGGTTTTTTTGTTCGTTTTTTGCTTGTTTGTTTGTTTAAAGAAAAAACAAACCAAGAGTTCTAGGGAATCTGTCTTCATTGCACCAACTTAAAGAAGAATCTGAAACCCCCTTATTCTATAACTGGAAACTTTCTATAAGTTCAAGATACATTATTCTAAAGCATAAGGCAAAAGCAAATATTGTCCTAATTGGCAAGAAGGAGAAATCTTCCTAGGAATTTGAGATTAAAAGCATATGTTGTATAGAGGATCTGACACCTTCAGAAATTACATATGCAGTGCACACCTCTGCATTACATTTTTGTGTATCTCTGTGGTATAATACTGAGTATAGGGAAATGCTTTATAAAAATGAAAATGCAATTGTCTGACCAATAAAAGGTATTCCTGTATGTAATCCCAGTAATAGATTTTTAAACCCTTACCACTCCCGCAATATTATGTATTCATAGTTATTATCTTGTCCACTTCCAAATCCCTTAAAGGTTAGATTGTTTAAAGATTTGTTAGCTGTGAAATACTTAAAAACCCAAAGTATTAAACTCAAAGCTAATTGAAGAATAGTATTTTATCAGATTCTCCTTTGATATTATCTTGTAATGATTGCACTTAAGGTACTCACAATATATCAATAAATAGTGAAATTAAAAATATAACATCTTTAGGGCTTTTCAGAGAATGTGGCTGATAACAATTAATACTGCCTTTTTTTAACCATTACTTTCTTATATTTCCCACAATGCTTCACATCAGAAGCAAACAGAAACTGAATGATTACCCCAAAGTGTGCTAGATGAACTGGAAAAAGTCTATTCAAACAAAGCTCATTAGTTTTGATACCTCCAGGGCTATGACAAATTAAGTGGCTAGTGAATATGCTTGCAGACAAAAGGATGATGCAAAATCTAGGGCTTGTGCTAGGCATCGTGTCAATAAATTCTACAGAAAAAGGTAAAAATTACGATTGAAGCTAAAATGGAATCCCTTTAAGGAACATGTAGAAAATAGATCATCCCTTTTCTTAAATACATTTATGAATGATTACACTATAAATAATAAAGGGATGGCTTATTGGCTACTTTGAATGTATTTTCTGATGGGTCAGTTCTGGCCTCCGAAAGATTTTATTCCAGAGCTAGTAAAAAGCACGCAGAGAGTTCAGGCAGACTCTGAATCATTTTGCCGTACTGAAAATTTAACTATACCACAATCACCATAAGTTTGTGCCCTTTATTACATCCAGTCCTAGACTGAGAGTAACTATCATCAGGCTTATGAGTGTACCTTTGGATCTCAGCAGTGAAAATGCACAAGCAGTTATGGAATTAAATAGGTGGATTTGGCCCTGCTCCTGGAGATCGGGTACCTAAACCACAAACACCTTCATGCCAGAAGCCCAGTTGGTCAGCTTAGAAAAGACAGAAAGGACAAATTCATTCCTCTGTCATTAGGTGACCCTATTGTCATCACTGAACCATTCTGTTGAGCTGACATTTGTCTGCTCTTTGTGGTGATTATACTGTACGTGTTTTGAGGCAAAGTGAAGAATCTGAATGACAGCACTAAAACTAAGGGCCTTCAAAGGCACTACAAGCTTAATCTTGCTGCCTGTCAGCTTCCATTGGTTTCAATGAGAATAAGAACTGGAACTTTTCTAAATTATAATAATTCATTTCTAGTATTTACTCTTTAATTAACAAAATGCTTTCAAATGCAAACCTTGTTCCTCTCAAGTATGTTTGTTACCTTCAGTCATGATTACTGAGCTGTTATATGAGTGGTGTGATATGAAATTGTGCACTTACATACTTAATCTTGCTGATCCCATGACATACCTGCTCTTTTACAGCTGTACAGTATTTGATCTAGATATCAAAGTTTCACATGTTTAATATAATCAGGATCTGACCTATGATAGAATCCATATTTCTACATCTTGCAGTCAGCAAGTCATTTCCTCAGATTAGTCTGTACCTTAAAATTACTAAAGAATAGGAGCTAGAACATGGATCCACTTTCTTTTGTACCACCAGGAATTCAGTCAGTTTGCAGCCTAACTAATCCAGGTTGCCACTGAAAGCAGATTACTGCTTTTGAAATTAACCTTCCATTCTGACACAGACTAATTTTGCAAGCTTTCAGAGAGCATTACAGAACTCCATTTCATATCTGATGGATAATCAAGAAATATATTTGACCAAACAGGCCAATTTTCCTCTCCATAAACTCAGTGAGACCTGTTACCACAAGGGAAAGCAAACAGTCCTTGTAAGCTTCTGTTGTGCGTTTTATATACACCACAAATTTTGAAAACATCTTTGAAAATTCTTCTAAAAATGCATAATCAAATTTTAAATAAAAATTGAATGGGAAGTACTACTGATCTAAATTCTAACCTAAAATATTTCTTAATATACAGCAAAAAAATATAGAACTGTATTTTCTCTACGCTCTTAATTCTTGCAAGAATATATCTATATTTCCACATTTAAGGTCAATTTAAAAATATGGGATATTTCCCTAGATAGCATAATTTCCAAAGGAAAGAATAAATCTGTTAACAAATACTATATACAATTTGTTCTTCCAGAAACTAAACAGGAACTTACAGCTGTAGCTTTCTGCATGTATGAAGAAATTTCAGGCACCAAGACAAACAATCACTTGGAGAAGTAAATTCCAGGGAGTGGGGGTGTGGAAATCTGTGTCAGTTTGTCAATAAATGAGTAGCTGGCTCTGCATGTGTTAGAAAAAAACAAAACAAAACAAAACCCACAAACATTCCTACCTGGTACAAGTGACAACATAAGAGGAGGAAATGATATGCAGGGGATCCTGTTGATTCTGTGGCTTGCAGTAAAAAGAGATGCATTACTTTAAATAACAAAACCATACAGAAATGTGCTCTAACAGGATCAAGGCTGGAAGGCAAGACAACACTGGCCTTTGAGACAAAACCGGGGTGCAAGACAATTGCCAGCATTATCTATAACTGGCAAAAAAAGTCTTGGGAAGAAATAGGTGGTATCATAGTAAATTCAGCAGCAGCCTCCAGAACACAGACTTTTCATCCCTGCTTACAACTTGCTAAAAGGAGCACCTTATAACCAGGATTCCTTTTGCAAATAAACTCATGTTATGTTCTTCCCAGCATCACTCTCATTTCCCTTATTTCTGTTCAAGGTAATGAAGTACCTGTCTTTTGGAGTCAGCAAAAGTCATTCATTTTCTGGGCAACAAAAATAACACTTGTTAGTAAAATACCAGGTTAAAGGAAACACAAAGCTCTCAGTCACATAACAAGCAGGTGCTCCTTGCCCAATTGTTCTCTATTTGTGCAGCTTTAGCTGGGGCTACAACACACGACTAGCCACAGAATTTTAATCTAAATCCCTGATTTGGTGAAGAATGAAGCAAGGAGTGACTGCTGGGGCTAAGCACTATTATTGTGTAGCTTTGAAACAGTACCGCATTTTCTAGCTGGGCACCAGCCCAGTTTCCGCAAAACATTACTATCCTGCAGCAAGTTATCACTCTCTTGCTTGTACCACTGAGCACTGTCCCTTACAAATTACGAAATATCTGCCCATAAGTCTTTGCAAAATAGATTTTTAATAGGCAGCTCACTGGCTAAAAAGGTTGATCATCTATTGTAAAATAGGAAGCAACATTAGTTACTGGGGAAGAAACACCCAAAGTATTCCACAATTCCTTTAAGTCAGAATTATTTGTTATTTAACTTGATATATAATATCAGGAACAAAATAATATATCCATGTATCTATGGAGGGGGAAGAAGGGAAAAGAAGCTATGCCTTTATCTTAATTTTTAGTTCTACTTTAGAATTAGAAACCAATGTCTTTGGATGCCAAAATTAAATAGCCGAATACAAGATGCTTGATTTTCATATGCCAAACATGACTTAGATTTCTCTCAAATTCTAAGCCACAATTAAAGCTTCTGAAGAGTATCAAACTGAAAAAAATCCTTATAAAAAAATAACTAAATTCTAGTCCACTAACGTTCAAAGCACATGAACCAGCGTAAAACCAGGAGAAGGGGTCAAGACATCAAAATTAGCTGCAGTTCCCAAAACAAACAAAAAAAAAATATTACAAAAAACAACCAACAGAGATCTGGATTTATGATTTCCTGTTCTATAACACTACTCACAGTATGAATATAAAAGTACATGTCTTGTTCCCTGTTCATATTGTTTGCAATCTGGAATCTGAAAGTCAGGGTGGGTTCCTTTACCTGTGCATGTCAATACCAATATTAGAGTTTTTTCAGCTCACCTTACCTATGCAAGGTAAAGAACTTCAAAACGTGCCCTGACATGTCTGCAGTTTTAGAACAGTCAATGAATTTGCACAATCCTAAGTCATTGGAGCTGCAATCATCATCATCCTCATCCTGCTGTACATATCACCCGCCTGTGACTTGGGGTTTTCTTGTAGGATAACTAGGTGGAGCAAAAGGAACCCAACATTTTTGGTTTGAAACATATACCACTACAACATATACCACTAAAGAAGAATTTTTCCTCTATTCAACATATTCACTCTTAAAAGAAAAAATAAGTTTTACCTTTTTGTCTACCCACTATGCATTCAAGAAATAACTTTGATGATTCTAGCACATACTTACAATGTCAAGGGCTGACCTATACAAAATATTTGTTCAATTAATTATATTAAAGCAATTCTTACCAAAAAAAAAAAAAAAACGCACTCACAAACAAAAAACAAACCCCAACAACGCAAAAAAACCAAAACCACCACAAAAACACCTAAACCAAATCACAACCAGCCTTGAGACACATCTGTTGCACACCTTGTTTTAGTCAACTCCTAGCCACAGAAAACACATTGTTTATGGAGGAAGCGCAATGTAAAAAAACTCAGTTGTTAACCTTTACAACTTCCAGATCACAGAAGTCAGGAAGTTCAATGATAGCAACTCTTAATTCTGCAGTGTCTTACCCAGGAAACTGCACTGTAATAGTTCTCTCTAATCTTAAAAGATAAAAAGAGCTGACCTGAGATTTAAACATGCAGTTTTGCTTTTACTTCAGATATAGAGAAAAGAGTTCTGTCATGGAACCATTAATAAAGATATCTCAGGACTTTGGAATTCTGAGAAATCATCTGTCTTTCTAAATTATTCTTTTGGTTGTCCACAGACTACTGAGTTGAGCTACCATTTTTGTATTTATTGTGCAATGCCTTTCTTAGAGTATTTCATTCTTCAAAACTGTATTGTCAGCCACTTCATTATCTTCATTATAATCACTGTCAAGAGTGAAAAGTATGAAAGGCTTCCACTAACATCTTCCTAAACCAAACCCTTTTGTGCTTTATAAGTCGCTAGTGATCTCACATACGATATCTAGGCTCAAGCAGTGAAATATCAAGAGCATAATTCTTGTAAATTTTTGAGTATCATAAATTCTTACTGTGCATATCATCCAGACTGTTATGATGTTACTTCAGTCTTTTGATATGGCAATCAACAAAGGTTTATATCCACATGTACAAGAAACATGAATAAAAGATGAAAGACAAATACAACCACACAGATATAAAAGAAGATCTGATACATATAAGCATTTAGGCTCTAAAGTATGTTTTTTTTCTGTATCACTCTGCTTAGTCAATGCAATCAAAGACAAAAACCAGTTGAAGGAGTGACTTCATCAATTTTCCCAAGACATCTTTTTCATCAGAACTAAATTAAAGCAGGTCCCTTTTTTAATCTCAAGGTGATTTACGACAATATTTCATGTTCCTAATTAAAAAGTGCTCACAAACTTTTGGGGAGATACGACCTTTTCACTGGAAAGGTAACAATGCAGTAACAAGCAAAGTTACACAAGGACATTAGAATAACATTTTACTGCGCCTTCAGTCCCACCCTTTCCTTTCAGTTCATCTTTGTAAAGTACTAACCAATAAATTAACGAAGATGCTGCAGAGTAAGACATCCATGCACACAGTCATATCTATGCAAGCATTTGTAAAATTAAGGATGAAGAGTGGAATAGGTGTTGAAGAGCATGAGACTACAATGGAGTAAGAACTCCTTCAGGAAGTACATAAACTGACATCACAGAGCGCCAAACTGAGCTTCTAGCAGTTTAATGTGCCCCTTCATTTGCAATCTGTCCTATTGATATTTAACTGGGAGTTAGCTCAATAGTCCATGTTATTCACTTTGAAAATGTACACTGGCAGTAACAGAGAGATCACAGCCTTCTTTAAAGGCATCTCAGTGTTTCCTGGACCAGGAAGAGAAGTGAACAGGACCACATCACCCTAAGACTCTTACCGAAGGAAGTTAACTATAAAAAAGTTTTAAAGCTATTCACGTATCTTTGAAATAAAGACCACCCTCTGCAGAGGATGCAGTAAGTAAAAATTGCATAAAATGTATTTTAAGCAATGTTATTGTAATGAAGAATAAATTTTACATGCCATGTACTAAAAGCAGTTCGTTGCTCTGGTGGGTACACCTAGAATGTTATGAGGCAAATGCAAAAAAAAAAAAGTGTGCATATGTGTATATACTTGTAAACAAAACACTTTGTGCTTAAAAAAAAAAAACCAAAACACAGAGTTGAAGTTTATTCCTACAGCTGCCAAGGCTTTTCCTGAATAAAACGGTAAACTATATGAATCTCACCAGGGAAAAAAAACCAAATCTGCATTTCACCACAGTAGATAGCCACCCTTTTTGGTTGGAAAAAAAACCTGAACCAAACACAAACTAGAATTATGAGATACCCATTTGTTACACTCTCATGCCAGACAAATCTTTCTTCAGACAGTTCTTGCACAATCTAAGCTGCTGAACAAAGATAAAATGGCATGAAAACTCCTTCTATAGGCATCGTAACTGAAGTTCACCTTCACACTGATGACATTTTTTGTTTTCTTTTTTCAAAACCATATAAAGATAATGTAATCTATTCTGATACTGCCAATTCAAAACAGGACTTACTTGAGAATTGCGGAGTCGAGGCCTGCCAGATAACACTGATACTGGTGATTTTTCTCACAGAAATTCTTCACATGAATAAAGATTATTTTTATGGAGGCTAGGTATAAATACTAGAAGTGTTCTGAGAGGGGAAAAAAAAAAAGAAAAAGGACAGAGAAAATTCTTAAATTACTCCCATAAAAGGAGCCATTTTGTCAAGATCCTAATTTTCATTCTTTACCTATCATGAAGAATGAGCAGAAACCGTAAAAAGTTCAGCAGATATTGCCCTCTGATAGCCATAAAGGTTAGGTGAAAGCTGTGATGGGGAGGGAACACAGTCAAGAGAAGCTACTGACCAATTTACATGTCACTCAGGAGTAATGAAGGTAAGAAGACCAAAGAACTGAAAATACAATAGCAAGCATGATAAAGAGGAAAAGAGCTGTTGGTCTACACTGTAATCATTACTACTAAGTAGTGTCTGGCCTGGAGGATGTATATTTAGCTAGAAGAGCACAAAGTTTATAACACTGGTACATTTGGAAGCATCCCTTGGTGAAAATATTAAATAAATACATTAAAAAAAAACAGTTTGAGTGGGAACACTGCCACAAAACTTGGATCTTATTAAAATAAAGGATGACCTTCAAAGCAGGGAACAGAGGGTCAACAGTTCTTATGCGAATGTTATTTCCAACAACAGGACTTCTTAACACTACAAATTCTAGTCTAAAGAGGAAGTAAGGAAAGTCCATGTGCCATCATAGAAATCTAAAGCTCTTTTCTAACCTCATTTGAAATCTACATAGCTCACAATTTGAACTGCACATGTACAGTGTCATAATACATCTTTCATTCAAATTGTCTACAAATGAAGTTTCTCCCTTCTGAAATATAAGGCCTATCAGTAATTGCACTAGGTACAAGCAAGTTTTTGATAGTTGCTGAGACCAACATGTGAAACTTAGGCCAAGGTTTGGGTTGTTTAGTTGGCTTTTATAATATCTATGCCTCCACAAATTAGAGTTGGAAAAGATACATCATGCTATCTCATTTCCATTCTCTTTATGTTGTTCCCATTGTGTTAATATAAAATTATTCCTAGCAGATTTTTATTTTCCACTGAGTCCAAGCTACATTTAAATGGTACATGATGGAACTTACTGCCGCAAGTTAGACAAGTTGCACATTTTTCTCTCTAAGCTCTTTCTCAAGATCAGCAATGCCATGTACGCTAGTTAGCAGCCTCAAGCAGCTTTAAGCAGAGAAACAAAACCTAGGCAGCAAATTGTGTCACAGTCAGTGACAATGACAGTACAGCAAGGTTTTTCTGCATCATATGCCATGCACAAAGAGTTTTCAACATCTGTCTACTACCGCTACAACTTCACCTCCTTTTTCCTCAGGAATACTGTTGGAAATGCTGTATTTGAAACTAGAGATGCCTTTACTCTATTAAAAACATCATGGCATACTGCACACTACTTGCAAGAGAGTGGTGAGGCCTTGGCACAGGTTGCCATGAGAATCTGCGGCTGCTCTAGCCTTGGCAGTGTTCAAGGCCAGGCTGGACAGGGCTTGGAGCAGCCCAGTCTAACGGAAGATGTCCCTGCCTGTAGCAGGGGATTTGAACATGATCTTAAGGTCCTTTCCAACACAAACCATTCCATTATCTGTTTTAGGTCAGCATACACTTATCTACACAATCTATTAAGGTACACTTCTAAACCTGAAACCATTTAGGGTGCAAATAATAGAAAATACAATTCTTCAATGATTTTGATGTCTATTCTCTTGTTCAAATAAGCATGATTTACATTCCAGTTTTTTCTTTCTATATAAATATTGTGCATACAGAAGAAGAAATGTGGTACCACAATGCAAAATTGTGCCTAATAGTAAATGTAGCAAATTTTAAGTGTTTGGCTTAGTTGTCCCACAAAAGTTCCCCCAAAAAATAGTTCAGAAATATACGTTCCAAGATTTATACAAAATAGTTTAATCAAATTTCTATTCATGAGTTATAGAATTTATTAAATGAAATATTTTTATTTATGCAGAAAGATAAAAAAATGTTTGGAGGTGAGGAGTTGTAGCTCCGGGAGGTGTATTGTTTTGTATAGTATAAGTAAATTTTCTAGAGCAAATAAGTTTACAGAAATATACTGTATAGGTATCCAGCCTAGAAAATTTATTCTCTATATGACTATTTTAGCAATACATCCTAATATAGACCACTCATATTTTGCACTTTAGTGCAAAATAGAAAATTATATTTTGACCCAAAATTATCAAAAAAAATCGAAATTTGCAGCAATGTTTTGCATATAGGTCTCTGACAACTAACCATAATCTTTTAATGAAGATATAATATGGTGTATTTCTTTCACAATATTTCACATTACTTCTAATAATGTACTCTTTTCAACTAGATAAAGGTTGTAATACATTTTAAATATAAGGCAGATTTTGCTCCCTGCTATTTCCATCCATTTTTTTTCCAACAGTTCTATTTCTTCTTAATTTTGTAATACTGTAACCTCTGTCAAGAATGAACTGATACTGATCTCTGATCTAAATCAGAATATGCCATTGTCAGTTAATAATAAAATTCAGTTCCTACATGCAAAATGCATAAAAGAAGCTCTGTTTAGCACCATCTGAAGCGGTTCTAGCTGCAAGATTCATGCCTGCTTCATAAGTGTCACCATAAGAAAAAGAATGTAAAAATTTAAGAGCTAGAGCTCTGGTTGAGTTCAAGTGTTCAAGCAGATCATTAAGCACACAAATAATCCTACACTATTCATTCACTTCAAGTATACAGGTTTTCCCAAAAGTATATTTAAGTAGTTTACTGAACCATGGACTTTAAGTTTATTTGCAAGACGTAGGTCAGGAAAGTTTGGGAAATTTCCTAGAATTACCACAGCATGTGCTTTTAGATGCACGTGTCTAAAATTAGTCTTTAAGTCCATAATCAGGCATCAAAATAGAGCTGTAAAATCTTCAACTATGTAAGATTTGTTCAGACTGTACATTAAAACCTCAGAGGAACTTAAGCTTTAGTTAAGCTGGTTATTTAAATTACTGAAGTGTCAAGTTTGGGGCCCTTGCAGTCTGCCCTCTAGGTTTTTAAATCCATTACACCAGGAAAGGTTAAAACAGCACACCACAGCAAATCAGTATGAATGGGATAGTGTAAGGTTATACTTGATCTCACAGTGCACTCTGTTCAGAGGTTACCTGCTGCTGAATTCCATATTACAACACTCTTGCCACAGGTATTTATGGCAGGAAAACAGAATTTTTTTCCAACCTCACCAATACTCATCTTTTCTCAAGCTGTCTAATGAAAAAAAAACAAAAAAAAAAAAAAAACAAAAAAAAACAAACAAAAAAAAAAAGGCAGAAAGCACCAAAGCAATTAAAAAAAAAACCAAAGCCAAAACAAAAAACCCCACACAAAACAGAGTGTTAACAACAGCAAAAGTTTAGCTCTAATGCAACTACCTGTGGCTATTCAAAAGACAGAATTTAAACTTCACAGACTGCAGTGACAGGTTGGTAGTGGCAAAAAGGGAGTTTTCAGCAATCATTAAAAAGATATGCAACATAATGCTAAAATTACCCTCCCTCCTTTAGCAAATGCAATGAAATTGGCTCCTTCCTCCCTTACTACTGGCCATGTAAATATTATCCTTCTGAATTCAGCCAGTACTCTTAACAGAGCAATTACTGAAGCTGCCAGAGCGGAGGTGCAGCAACCAACCAGATACTTTGTAATCCTATGTGGATGGCGTGAACTAACAGCAGTAACCACAGAGCTATACAGCAAACCACTAACTTCTCCAAACTAGAGACTAGACCTAATAAATATAATAATTCAGATATGAAGGACAGAATTCATCTAATTTAAATGCTAAGGGTTGGGTTTAGCATAAGATATCCCAGCCACAATTAATCAGACCTGCAGATCAGTTAATGGAGAGCAATGGGTCTTATGGAAAGAATCACCTCCTGAGACATCTGCTTTAGGCATTCTCAGGGCATGGCTCCTATCTTCTTATCTTTCCTATCACTGTTACCTGTAGGTGAAGTCCCCATACAAAAGGCAACAATCTTCAGTATCTATATTCTACTCTGATGTCAAGTGACAAACAAAGGTACATTTTAATGTTAAAATATTAAACTTTTCATTTCTACTATGGTATTAATGCTCATCCAAATAGGTCCTGAATTCAACTCCAGCATGATAAATTCTCATTACTCCATGTTTAAACCATAATCTGGCCTACTATGCCTGTAGAACATGATAGCTCATAGCCCTTACAGGTACCATTCAAGTGTTAATTACTTTATTTTTATATTGTTCAGGTGGAATATCTGCTTAGGTTGCATTGTATGCTGAGTATTTTACCCAAAGACATTGTATGCAGTCATTAAGTGAAATGCCACAAATGCTAATATCTAGACTACAGTATATACGGAGAAGAGAACGTGCTAAACTAAAGGAAAAAATATTCTAGGCTGTGAAGTGTAACAAAAAAGGCCCATGATGACAGTTTCATCTGAAAATAGCAGACTGAGACATATTAAAATTGGTTTATTGTCTCCCTAATGAGGCAATGTATGGAAAGCCAAAAATACTTTATAATCAAAGTTACCAGCTAGTGCAATCTTTGAAAAAAGAGAAGCAAATCTATAGCTGATAATTAACAACTTCCTCCACTGGTGACTACACAGTAAAGAGAAGGGTATTTTTACTACTGCTCTACTCTTCTTCAGTGTATGATGCTATTGCTATCACACCATCTGAACCCGATCTCAGAACACAATAACTGCTTTATTTTTTTTCTGAAAAATCTTGCAAGTTGCAGTCAGGAAGGCCTACTTTTTGTACACTAAAATGCTAATGTCATTTATTTAGTTAGACAGAATTAATCTGTATAATTAATAACAAAGCTTTCAAGCTTACCCTTAGTGTCATAAAGACATGACATATTTTCTTATCCAAGCCTGTTTTCTTAGGCTAAGTATAACCCATCCCTGTGCAAACACAAACCCTTAGATACTGCTTATCACACCTTAAATAGCAAAAAGACAAGTATTTGTAACCAACCAATATAACTTATTCAATAACAAGAGAGTAAATCTAAAGTAAACTTCTCCACCTTATTCCAATTCTCCCATATTCCAGAGCTTGATAGCCTTCCTTTTCTGACTACATAAGAAAGCAATGGGAAAAAGAGAGTAAAGATGGGTTGTTAAAGGAAGCCTGGTGGCTGTAGAAGCTACAACCAGGAAGCAGCACTATTAATAAAATTACATAGTTGACCAAAAAAAAAAAAAAAAAAAAAAAACCACAGAGATACTTTATCTGAAACCATCCACTTCCCACTGAATGACAGTACAACAGGATCATTTAGACTCCAGACTTTTACCAGAATGCTGTGACCAAAGCATCCCGTTATTCAGGTCCATTACTAAGGTTCGATTTTAATATTTTATTTTTTTTTTTAATGTTCTCTGTGAATGCTTTCACAGCCTCAGAATAACACATGAGGCTACCAACTGAACCAAAATGTGAGGAACTCTGATTAAATTAAATTTGGGGAAGCCTTTTTCCCCTAAAATCCAAGTATTTACATCATAAATCCAGAGTTATTCCTTGCTGTATATTCCCAACTGGATTGTTCCTGCTATGAGGTTTTTTATGCTTTGCCTTAAAATGCTTCACATTTACACTCATTTTTCTAAAATGGCTATGTGGAAATCAAAATATTAGTCATTTGCCCAGAGCAAAGAATTTTTTTTATAAACTTGTCAAATATCCTTTTTTTCTTAGTCAATCTGCAAGGCACATGCAGGACAAGCAGGTTTTGTGACTCCTGAAAGTAAAATTTCAGGACAATTTTGCAGCAATGATAATAAAGTATGTGCAGAAATAATGCAGAAAACTTTTGCCCAAATCCAAACTTGGAAATCATTGGGTATACCACAAAAATATCTGAATTATATCTATAGATGATATCCCATCTATTATTGAAGAGCATTAATAAACTGAATTACAATGCAGAAGCTTATCTCTGAGCCCTAGTTGTGTTCAATGGAGAAATAATGGCCCGCCTAAACTTCTGGCAATAACACCTACACTGTTTTGAGGAAAGCACAAACTAGAAAAAGGATCAAGCCCCAGAATCAAAAAGAACTGAGATGAGGTTCATCATTTGATGCACTCATATGGGACTTTTGCATAAGATTTAACTGGAATCACAAGTTATGTATTACATAAGAGGAAAAAAATAGTTTTGATCTGGTTGTCATCTAATGTTCAAACAAATATTGCATGTCATACTGTAAAATGGTACAAGGACAGTGGCTATTAACCCAGAGTTACCACCAAGTGATACCACACTTAAATCCTGTCAGCATGGATGCTTAGATATCTTCATATTCTGGACCCTATGTAAATGGAAATACTATCTTGTGGATCACATCCCTTCTCATCTGCACTTTCATAAGCTAAGCTCCCTCATATTCATAATGCTGACTCATATCCACCACCATTTAGGAGCAAGTGAATGTCTTTCCAGGGCTTCAAAATTCCACCTGCCCTGCCTGAGATTTCCTGAAGTACAGACGAATTCCGCTGAAAAACACTTTTCCTCAGAGAGGAAAAAAAAAAAAAACTCCCTGCATGCAATATGTGGTATGTATACAGTTAAGGCAGATTATGGAAAAGCAATATTTAAAAGTATATCTTATGTATTAAAAATATCCATGATTGGGGGGGGGGGAGAAAAAAGAAAAAAAACAACAACAAAAAACAAGAAAGAGGAAGACACCACCATTGGACTACACAATTTGTCTGCAGACAATCAAAAATCCATGATGTAAGGTTTAGGATTCAGATATAGACTCATTTTAGTAGAATATTCTGCATCCTTTGGGCAATATTCTGTTCCAAGGGCTACATCCAAAGTATAAGGGGCCGTCTGCACAAGGAAACATGTACGGGATACATAAAAACCAAGCAAAACCCCCACTGTTCACACCATCCTTCCAGTGGTCATTACATTTCTTTTCCATATGATGTAGAAAGTACTGGGGAGTGAAGCAGGATCCCCAGCTTTGTAGGGGCATCTGATACACATAGTATCCAGCAGGAAAAGGGCATACGGCCCACTCCTGCCACCTGCACCATAAATAAATCACTCATTTACTTCTTAGTGCGCACGAACAGTCTTACAGCACAGTCCCTTATCAGTTATTCTGTGATGTTTGCAGACCTATGCCTATGACCACCAGCTCAAATCATCCTTCATTAATTTTTGTCCTCTGTCAAAGAACTTAGCTTTGCACTCCCATCCTATTTGACAGGAGAAAATAAATACATTGGTTGCATTGTTCAGATATTTTTAAGTGTCTTCCCTGAAAGTTTTTCAAGCAACATACAATATTCCAGTTACCACAAGAACAGTGTAACTGACTGATTGTACAGTTTGGAGAAGTACTGAAGGGAAATCTTCCCCAAATAATTTTAAGTAAAGTATGAGCTATTCTGTTGTGTTTGGGGCTTTTCAAAATCCATTTCCAATTTACAAAACAGAAAAAAAAAAAAAGCCACAAAAAACACCAAAACACCAACACTTTTCAGTCATATTTTTTCAGTCAGACTTTCTAAACAGCAAAATGAGAAAGCCTGATCAATAAACATTCCCTAATAAGAATCTGTAAAAAGTTTTTCCAAACTCATACCTCATTGCCATGAAGTCACATCTCTCAAAGTACACAGTACTCCACTCAGAAAAGAAATGCTGAGACAATAAAACAAATCCCACCACCCCCCAGAAAAACCACCCCAACTCCCCATTTTTATATTAGAAATCAATCATAGGTACGATTGCAAAAAACTGTCAGTATTTGAAATACAGCAACACCAGCTTCCAGGTAAACACCCTAATTCCGTTTTGTCTACTCTGTTTTGATGTGACAAAAAATTCAAACTTCATGTGTCATTTATTCAGCTTCATACTATTTTTAAGTAGCCAATTTCTTTCTGCCGCTGTGTTTTTTCTGGTAATCCAGTCAGAGTTAGCATTCCAGGTAGCACTGTCTCTAAAGCTATATAAACCTTTACAAGCACAAAGAAATTGCAAAGCAGGAAAAAGTTTAAATTATTGCAGAAATAAACCTAGAATATAAATGGTGCTATAAAACCCTACTTATTTCAGTACTTTTTTTTTCTTTTTGCAATGCATTGTCACTATCATGTGGCAATCACAAGAAACCTATTCTTCAAAAATGAGCCCTTAGCCATTGCTCAAGAACTAAAAATGCTTTTTTTTCTCCAGATGGCCTAATGATAATGGCTTTTCACATATCAGCTGCAAAAGTTGGTTGTTTTGTTCTTACTTCAGTGAAGTAAAATTCCAGTAAAGCCACAGTCAAGTTAATCTCCAAGAAAACAGACACAATGAATACAGAACCACGGAACTTGTCTAAACTGTGACTTTTGTAAAAATGCTGTATTCAGTTCTGCAACAACTAAACATCATCCTGCGAGGTGTTATACAGCTACAACTTCCATCAAAGTCAGGACTTCTTAGGACTAGAGCAAAACCTAGACACGTACACAGACTCATTGGTGGGAACATCCTCTTTGTCAACTATCATAAGGTCAGTGTCTTACCTGAGACAGAGTTCTGCCCTGAAAAGGAGAACACTAGGAAGAGGAGCACCATGGGCCTCATTAGAGCTCAGTAATTCTGATACCACTCTCTGACAGTCCCAGCTTGAGCCTGAGCTGTGAGGGTATTTGCCTACAAAACAGCAGCCACAGATGGTAGCTCTGGGAGTTTATGCCATTGAAGGACTGAGCTGTGTTTTGCTCTTAAGCTATTTTGCCCTTCCTCAGCAAGGATTCTGAATGGCGATGTCTTTAAACCTGAGTACATTCTGGTAACCATTTCTCAAAAAAGGGTAATAGAACTAAAAAAGGCACTGGAGGCAAGAAAAAAGGATAATCAGAAATATAAATGTATAGGCCATAAATAGACAGCTTCCAGAAACAGGGAGCACAAACTTGGGAAAATACAACCCTACTTTTCTCTGCTACTTCTACTCTTTCCCTCTAAATCCTTCATTGGCCAATGTCACAAAAACAACAGTGTCCTAGAAGGCTTTTGGTCTGCTGTCGAATAGTCGTTCTTGTGATCGTAAATTTGAAGACAGGAGGGAGCACTAAGGGTACCGATTCCCACTTCAGGAAATTTCAGCTGGCCACACACATTCCACATCAGACCATTCAAATTCCCTGAGCAGTGAAATCACTTTAGAGAATTTAGATCAAATATTTCTAGAGTTCCATAGATGTACAGATAATATAATACACAGGACCTTTACTACTTCGAAATCAGCAAATTGAGGCCTGTGGTTTAGAACTGCAGCATCATACTGACAATGTAAGCTTTTAAAATAACCTCATAGTATGTTACACGTTGATAGACATTTTCAGACTCACATCTGTATCTACAACAAAGAAGGAATAAAAAAAGATTTAGAGAGCCTTTTGACTTCAGTGGAAACAGGATCAGTTTGTCATATTAGCACTTTGATAAAAAATCTCTTCAGATGAGAGTACAATAATAAATTATATCCAGAGAAAAACTAATTCAGTTTGTTGGGTTTTTTTTAACGGGAGCAACACCTACAAAAATAGGGAGGACTCCTCAGTATATCAGCATTTTAATGCCTTTAAAACACAAAACTAAAAATCCATTTTGCAAGCAGAAAGGCATTTTTCATATGTTTCAGAAAGCTTGAAAAAAAAAGTGCACTTCATTTTCAGTTCAGTTTTCACTGCTTTTAACAAAACAGTATTTTTACTTGATTCTCATTCCATCAAATCACTATAGTTATCATAAAGAAACCTAATTAGATTTTTATCTTACTTAAAACACACCTGTAGCTTAAGTCCAACATAGTAAAGTAATTTAAACCCAGTATCAATTGCTTAAAAGTAATAATAGTGACAGTAACTGCTTAGAATACCAAAAGAAAAAAAAATTGCTTGTCATTCTTATTAATTCCATCTCTTTGTAGTGTGATACTTTCGGAATGCTCTTTAAAAAATGAGCTATTAGAAATACCCAATCAGTGAAATAAAAATTTCATTTAATCTTTTTGGAAATACTGCCTGTATATTGTTTAATAAGAATCAATCCCATTCTCACAGTACTAAAAAAAAAAAAAAAAAAAAAAAAGGAAAAAAAAAAATCCAAAACAATAAACAACTTGTAGGCATAATGCTATTTTTTTTTTGTTTGTTTTCCTATCCCATCTGCTTATCTACACGGCTGTTTGCTTAAGGAAGAAATCCTGATGAAACTGCATCACTTGTTCTTATAATTACATCATTAAGTACATTCTAAATGCCTAGTACAAAGCACGGTCACACAGGAAAAAGCAGAAGCAGAAATGCATTTCAGCTGAAGGTGCCTTCTCCAAAAAACAGTTTCTCCACAAAAAAAAAAAAAAAACCACACACACACAAAAAATCCACACAAAAACAGCTTCTGAATGTACTTGTAATACACCAATATTTTCTAAAACAAAATGCTAAGAGAACATATTATACTAGAGCCTGATCACTGACAGATCAAAGCAGTAAAAATTTCCTAGCAAAATGAAGAGTGCATAAAAAATGCTGAAAAAATCTCATATTTTTGCACAAGCAAACATCACCTTAGAGGTGCTTTGACCAAAGAAGTCTCTCCAGAATAGCAGTGTTGAAACGTCTTCTCAGTCAGCCTATGCAATCTACATGACTGCAGCAGTAGCTCTCCTCCATAGACAAAGCAGAAGCATCATTTTTAAATTCTGTTTCTTCCTTGTAGTGCATCACAACTTGTCTGGGTTTGCTCTCTCTCCTCTCAGAAATGTTATTTTAACTTCTCATCATAAAAAAGATATGATTCTAATGTTTATACTATGAGCTACATTTATCTTTAAGAGCAAGTTGTTGAGTGTAGTTCAAATGATGAAAAAAGGCTTTAAAAAAGAAAACTCATCACAACTTATTATGTACTAAAAAGGCCGCAATTTAAGGATTCTGTAATTCCAATGATGATTATTTTAAAGCAGATTTATAGCAGAAAATAGTTTGATTCTTGGACTTCAGTTATAATTTTCCATTTTGTAATTTAACACTCTTTTAGTTTATATTTGCACATTAAAAATATAGCTTCAGAAGTCCATCATTAAATACTTTTAATAGGTACAATAAATAAATTTTACAATGTGCATGAATCTAAGAACAAAACACAGCTTAAATTGTTAATCTTACACTTTTTCTCATTAATTGCAATACATAAACATATGTTTTATACAAAGATATTTTCTACAAAATAAGTATAATAAATACAGTTTACCACATGTATTAATCTTAATAGTTACAAGCTGTTAATCTTATATATTAGGTAATAATTTGCAATAAATAATTGTTTATTATCTTGATGTTTGCTTGTCTTGGGTTTTAGCAATATGCAATAAAGAAATGCAATTTTGAATAATTTGATTGTAAGACTGCTGGGAAAATACTGCAAGTTATAATTAGCTGAGGGAGGATTTTGTTCACTAGGTGAACTATAGAGATACAGTTCAATAACAAAAACATGCATTATTGCTACCATAAATAATTTAAAAAGTTAACTTCAGTTTCAAGCTATAAGAGATTCTTAAAACTTAAATACAAATACAAATAGTAAAATATTTCATGTTCTTCAGTTCTTTTATCATTCTGTGTTTACTGAAAACAGCAACAAAAACAAAGAAGCATTTCAGCATCATATAATTCTTTGCATATGAATGCAACCCACATATACATGTATACCTGTCTCCCACCATCAGTATTTGCCTGTTCAAAAATGTGTCATACATTTATTTCAGCAGTCTAGTTCTAGAATAATGTGTTTTATCATATTTACTAATCCAAATAGAAATTTCTTTCATATACATAAAGGGTAGTCATTTGTCACAAATATTTGTTCAATATTTTCTTAGTATTTTCTCACCTTGGAACATGGCAACATGCAATAAAGAAATACAGTTTTGAGTAATTCCACTGTAAGATTGATGGGAAAATGGGGTTAATTCTAATTAGCCAACAGAGAATAACATTCACCTCCGGAACAGACAGCTGCTTGCCTTCAGAAACTTTGAAAGTTTGCTTTTAAGCAAGTGTTATCCCTTAAATCAAGTAAATAGAAACAGTAAAAGCATTTTAAATGTATCACTTTACAGAAACAAAAGGGCAGCTACAAATAATAAATTCGATACAGGTCCTGAAGCCCCAAGGTGCTTAAGCTGGGCATTAAACCCAGGATTAGCCTCAGCTAACATCTGGCTATGTAACATTTGACTGGTCAGCATACAGTGTGCATTTCCATGCAACAGCATCATTTTGAACAGGTTTCATTATTCCTTTTCTTTTTTTTTTTCCCCTTTTGACTCACATATTCTAATATTGGTGAATACAGAAACGTGTAAGAAATATACCAAAAACCAAGGCAAAGCTTTTTGTAAACTCTGCTGTCAACTGGCAAACACAGGACTGCAACACCCTTTAACCACCATTGTACCAAACAGAAAACACTTGTACGTTCTGTGCTCTAGGTGCAGGATTCAAATGGTGGGTATTCCTGTCACACACACAGAGCAATGCCTTCTAAAGTGAAAAAAATTATTATGAAATCAGAATTTGCAGAACACAACCTTAAAATGATTTTGGGATTTCATTCAACTCTGCTTTCAAGGCAGTTTCACTCTATTACCCTATTTGATTTCCCTGCAATCTGGCTCTCCTTCGTATCTGCAAACCATGCAAGTTAAATAAAGAGAAACTACATTACAAATGCAAGCAGTACAGTGGAAAAATAAAATCCATCAGTAAATCACAGTATTTCATAATTTGTTTATTACCAGAGTTACTGTGCACATACCTATAGTATCTCTGAAAACTATCTACATGTTAAACATCACTATGTATATCAGTATTTGTAAAGCAATGCCACTTACTTTTAAGAATATTCATGCATTTATGAATTTTACAATATGTAAATGTCAAACACTGTAATACTTTATACCTATTCGCCTTATACTGTTATGTAAACAAATTACTTATATTTTGCTTAAACCTCATCTAAAAAATTATCACTTAGACATCAAAATTTGCTGACATAAGAGACAATAAAACTTCTCCTTTAGTGATCAGAACTTGGTGTGTACATATAATTTCTTTAATCTGTGGAGTTGAAAGAAATAATTTATCTTTCCAGAAATTTTAACTGAATTAAATGATAGGACATTGAATGTTGTAATGCAGTTTAATAAAGCTGCCATTATCACACTGTAAAATAGTGGCGAAGAAAGAATCAATTTGTTGGTAGAGTTACACAAGTGTACTGATATGTACAGATTTTAAACTAACCCAGATCTAGAAAACAGTGCTAAAAGTCAGACTATATTACAAATTTAATCATTACAGAAGTTGAAACATATCGTGAAAACAACTAATTCACAGTGGAAAAAAATATCACTCAAATTAAAACCTAACATCCACTTGCATTACTTCCATGAATAATCCCATTGACTTTAATGGGACTATTTCAATAAGTAAAGCATGGAAGAGAGCAGGATGAACACCATGTTAGACCTAGAATGGGAATGAATTCAGAAAACCTTTGCATAATATTCAGAAACAATTCCTATCTAGAACTCAGGAGCTGGAATAAGACTAAAATAAATTTGTGCCCAGCATGTAACAGGAGAAAACAGAATCTTCCCGTTCACTAAGGACAAAAGAAAAATACCCTTAAAACAAAAGTGCGGGGGTTACACCAGATGAAAGGCATTTGTTAAACAAAGAGCTGAAGAAGTCTCCTATTCAAATGAAACACTGTACTACAAAAACACAGTAAGACAAGCATTATTAGAGACTTCACAGACTCTAATAGAGAAAAAAGCTACTTTGGATGTAGCCTAAAGACGTAAAAGCTACTTTGTTGTAGCCTAAACATGAAAACTGCAATACCACTCCCTCAGTGGCGCTGGTACAACCGTGGAAATCATACAGCCAGATGAAGCACATAAATTTCCCATATGAACAATTGTTTTCATTTTCCTCCCATGCCACTAGGTATTATAAGTGGAAAGTAAAACACAAGTAAATATGTTCATTCCACTCTTGTGATCAGTGATAAATGAAAGGCTATTGAGCCTGGCAAAGGTCAACCACGGTCCCGCTGTCACCGGCGGAGGCGCCGGGAGCAGCAGGTGCGTGTGCCTATACTCCCACCAACGGGCCACTGCTGGGATCGCTCCCAGTGCTTCCACCCGGCGCCGGCAGCAGCGGTCGGGCTAGAGGGATGATTTTTCGTGCTGTCGCGCGCAGAAAAAAAGAGATGCAGTCCATAGACAAAGATGAAGACCAGTCCAGTTATATAGGCAGAAAGCAGCAACAGAGCAGGATCAAACAGATCTCCAAGGGTCACCCTCAGCTACAAAAATACCCCCAAAAAAAGTGGCAAGAGCTTTTCGGAGTGTTATCTGTGATTTCATAATACTTTAAGAAATATATTTCAAGAAAATTCAAAATATTAATGACAAAGCGAAACTAAAAGTAGATTCATATATATGTAATTATCCCAAAAGTTCTTTTTCTTTCACCTAGGAATTTACTCTGCTAAACATGATCCTGAAGTTCTTTGTGTCTCAGCAATAGCTGCCAGCGACAAACCCGTGGCCAAACACTGCTCTCTACAAACCTACACGTACACCAGGGCTCAAAGGTAAAATTCTTAAAAATAATAAATTGATTAATTCTGTAATCCTTGTACAGTATTACCATATCAATAGAAAATCTTTGATGAGCGATGTTAGCCAAATTTTAGACATATCTGGTCATTTTTATTCCTATAACTAATTCCAAATCACTCAGTATTATCGTTAACTACAGCAGCAAAAGGAATGGACATTGGAGAAAACTTGTAACAGACAGTATTGGGTCAATGTCATGTTTCAGACAGTTAATTTCATATTGTGAATCTAATACTCTTCATTTACAGTAACATGTTTACTACTGTGAAACCCCAAACAGGTTTTTTTAAAAAAGTTCTCCATTCCTATTACAATTGTTAAAAAAGGGGGGAAATGCTGCAATAAATTGGAAACTACATTGAGTGGAAAAAAAAATAAACAGGCATTTCAGAGATCTGAGCATGTCTTTTAGAATTACTAGGTGGTTTTAACATTATTCATCCCTCCATTTAATTGTATAATAAAATACCTTAAAATTCTCATTTATAATAAAGGTAGCACTCTTTATTATTAAAAAATTAAAAAAAAAAAATAAAAGCCACATGCAAACCACACAACAAACAGAAGGAGAGGGATTAAGATATTCCAGAAGCAGCTAAGACCTCAAAAAAAAAAAATAATCTACAAGTCAGATAAAACTTTTGAAGTGGCTGAGAATAAGATACATTTGAACCATAAGTGTGTTTTAATTTTTGTTTAATCACTTATCATGAAATTTGTAAAATGCTTGCTCCTCTTTACCATTCTCTACATTTGTCTTAAACTGGGACTGCTGTTACTTGGGCAAGAGTTTACATAGTCTTTATTTTCTAGTAAATAGCACAGGAAAAAGAGTAGAGCAACAAATGAGAAGAAATACTGTTATTTACATACTTTCCGGAAAGAAGGAGCAACACTGAAGACATTAAACCAAATTTTACTCACTCAGTATAAACCCTGGGGCAGCAATGGAAGAATGAGTAGAGGCAATTCTGCAGCATAGCTGTATTTGACTGAGATGGCAAAACTGCAAAGCTCTAGCTCAAGGATGAGCACTTGCAGCAGACCTCTTAAGAGCACTGGATCTCTGCTGCAGAAAACTCAGCAGAAAGTCATCAGACCTAGCAGAAGCATAGCTATGTCCACACAAAATACACACCTTAGAGATGGCTAAAAGCACAAACAACAGTGGGGTACCTTCAAGCAACTAACAGGGTAAAGACGTCTAGTTCTCATTTACGTTGCTAATACCAGCCTATCTGCAGTCCCTCGTGAATGACTGACCAATGCACACATTTAGTTCATATGGATTACATGTCTCAGGACTGAACAGTTGTTCTTGAGTCCACAATAGCAGCTTTCTTGTGTCCCCAAAATAGCTCATGAACTCAATGCTAAGAATTTACAGGAACATAAACAGCAGCTAGAACCTGACTAGATACCACCATTAACTGTGGTACTGTATATTTTTTTCTGTTTGGGCAGCAAGCCGCATCCTATATAGGCAACTCTCAAGATTTGGCAGAGACATTAAAAAAAAAAAAAAAAAAAAAAAACAGACAGATGCATTTCAAAGTTCTCAACCCCACTTCAATGCCACTCTTAAACTTCAAGGTCACAGGATATATTGGGTATTTCTGTCAAGGTAACCAACCAAAGGTGCAAGCAATCTCATGCACTCAGAATTAAAACAGGAACAGCTAGAAGAGGAAGGAATACGCAGATCCTTGAAAAGTGAAAAGGAGCTCTTCAGTTAAGGGTGATATTCCATAAAAATGAATGACAACACTTTAAAGATGATGGACCACAAAAACCTCACTTCCTATTACAGCAGAATAAATGAGTGCCTATGTTCAAATTACTACTCCTCCTGGGTTTGATGAATTTAAACAAAGAACATATCTGCAGAAATGCTGTTAGAACTCTTCCTTGATCACTTCATCAAGGAAGGACAAAGCAGAAACAGAATCATACTACAATAGCTCCAAGAGGTCTGCCCTTTAATGCCAGCAATCTGTTGGAGGCCAAGTCTGAATTCTGTCCTTCCTACCATCTTGCTTCCAGATGTGCTGACACCAGATCAGCTCCATGGCTGACTGAAGATGAGATAAAGAAGACAATTACTAGCAACCTTTGAAGGACTGAGTAGAAACGGGACTTTTCTGACCATCCTCACAGCTCAACAACAATGTACGTGTCCAGCAGCCCCACCCTCCCTACAAGACCTCCCTTTTCCCCACCCACTTCACTCTCAGCAGTCAGAGTGAATAGCTTTCACAGTTTTTATCTAGGAAGTTCAACCCACTACTGTACCTCTTCCCACCAGGTACAGCCTTCTCCGGTGCTGAGCTACGGTGCATAGACTAGATGGGATTTCTTACAAGATCAGCTTATTTTTGTTTTTCTTATATACTACCTAACAGCAAAAAATTAACAGGGCTTACATATTCCAGTGGTTACAGTAGAGACCAGGCCTATATGGAAAAGTTCCAAGAGTTCCATTTTAGGAAAATAACTGGTTTAGCTGAGAAGTAACTCATACCAGGTCTGATGCTATATGCTACATTGAATGAAATAGGTCCTTGGTCCTCAGTTTTCTTTTTGGAATGATCTTCACCTCCTCATGACCAGCCTCCTTCCCACCCACCACCTTCCCTTTCCTCCCTCCTATTAACCACATTGCTTTTCCCTCCTATTAACCACATTGCTTTTTACTATTGCCTGATGCTGTCTTCTTGTCTTCTATCCTTTGTTCTTCTGATACCTGCAGCTACCTCCCTCCTCCCCCAGCTGCCCAATTTGGCAGTCTCAGCACAGGGCCCAGCCTAATAAGCCTGAAAAAGCTTATTAATTTAGGCTTCATGCCATGCCTCAACAGTACTGGTGCATCCCTGGTAGCTGGGAACCAAAATGTAGAGTGAATCTCAAATCTCTAATGTGAAACTCAAACATTTCAGAAATAAAAAATGAATTGACAATTTCTAAGATAAATTTTTCTTGCCTACAGAATAACTGAGTACCAATCTGTCTCTATTTCTCATACGAAAAACCATAGAAATTGCAATGCTTTATTATCATACTCAAGTTTTTTCATCTTCACATAGTGTAGATTCTGTGTAGCTTAGTTCTCTAACTCCTGCCTATTTAAGGTATACCTACAGATTTCAATACATGTGAAAAACATCACAATTCCACTGCACAACAAAGCTTTCAGGGAAGCCTTGTGATGCACAAAAAAAGATTTTTTTAAAAGAAAGGGAAAATAATTATATATTTAAATGCTGAACTGACATATAAGAAAATATTTCTTCTAGCCCATATGATAAAAGTGGAAGCCATTAATAACTTGACACCATATATTAAGCAACATATTAAATATCAGTTTGTACTGGCAAACCTGATACTGTTTATATATTTCATATACCTTATTTTACCAACACCATTTGCTCTTAACACTTTATTAATTCTTAATATATTTTGATAAAATAAAAATCACCACTACTGTCTCTGCCAAACAGTACGACTAAACACAGTAACTAATATGATACGATGGAAAATTGCTAAGCAATAAGATGGATCTCTAAGAAAATTTGATATAGATTTCCTGTAGTTTCCCTGCACTATTTTCAATCCTTCTCACAAGGGATACAGCAAAATGGCAATGAAAAGTGAATTTCCTGCTGTTACAGCTACTTTGGATGCTCGTGCTTCTGTTCCTGTGGAGCCAGCTTGGATCAATTTCAAGAAAATAGCCTTTATCTACACTTTTGCACAGAAAATACATTTCTATTTTGAGGAGATGCAGTATTTGTCTGTGGTTGGTACTTTAATCTGCAGCATAACAGTGTTGCAACTTGCATATAATTAAAGCATAGCATACTATCAAGAGAAAGATTTACAAAGCAATTGAAGAAAATTATTTTTGCATTTTATAGATAGGGTAGAGAAGCATCTAGTTCAGAATTCTTAATATCATTTATGCACTGTACATACACTGTTACATGCACCTAGTGCAGTTTCATTTGTTGAAGCAGAAACATAAAATTAACTGAAAATTAGCATCATCACAACATTGGGTCTGAAGACACTTGCATTATCCTTTGGAGATCATCCATGTCTTCTGCGCTGATCAGGATTGAAAGACTCTCTGTAGCAGCTAATCCTAACCCAGTTACCAGGTGTGACCATTCATTAGCATTATATTGAAGTTCATGGCCTGCTCCTATCACTAGGAAGACACTGAAAAAAAATTATTTATTTGTTTTAGGATACAGACACTCAAGTAAATTAATGAGCAAAGCAGATTTGCTTACTACTTTTTCCTCTGAGGAGTCACTACTAGTTGCAAAAGATGGTAAAGACATATGTATGTATTCATGCCATAGTTCATCCCATCAAACCTTGTACCTAAATATCTTTTCAAAAAAAAACCAGAAAAAACACCAAACAAACAAACAAACAAACAAACCAAAACAAACAAGAAAAAAGAAAATCATGCTCACTTCAAGGGCGCAAGACCACCCACTTGGTCAGTTTGAAAGAAAACTAGCAAGGTACGAGTGACATTTGGATCAGCCAGCTTTCATTCTGTTCAGATATAGTCAACACATGCATTATTTGGCTTTTACTACTTAAAATTTGTTGCATATACATGGAAACCATTTTATAATCTGTATACTCCAAATTGACAAATCTATTCTAGAATTAAAAAAACCACAGCATTTCTGCAAAAAGAAACAATCTAAGAGAATAATGAAATCAAAACTTGAGCTCAGAATCCAGAAGACTCAAGAGTTGCCTAGCATTACCCCAAATCAGCCCTTGTTTCAGTGCAAACATAAGGTGAGTAGAATGTGATGATGCACCAGAATAGTTAATTCCTAAATTATAAGCCAGCATTTCTTTACCTGTTGTACATAAACACACTCTACCAAAAGCATTGCTCCCATTTTGAATGCCAGGTCTCTAGAACAGCAAAAATTATTACACTGCGATAAGCATCATTCCCGATTCTAGAGTATTTTGCAATAGTTGTAACACAAAACACAGCAAAACAAGCAAACTTCTTCAGCTCACTTCATACAACTTCACACTAATTTCCTGAAATTTAAAAGGAGAAATGATAGAAATTAATTACTTTGACTGTTGCTTAGATAAATCTCTTAATAAACAGTTCAGGTAAAAAGTATAGTAAGTATAGTTTCTTCTCTATACACTCCATAAATCTGTTTCTTCAGCATACAACTGAAAAAGCCCCAAATTGCTATTGCTGTCATGATAAACATTGGAAAGTTCTGCTTGACCTTTTATTAACATTTTTCTATACCAATATGGTTCTTTTGCTACAAGCACCCTAAGGAATTATGAAAAATACTTTTTTCTGTAGTTTAGCCCATGTGCACTTAATAGGCTCACAAATATAATACCATTATAAAAAAGAAAAACTGCCAACACTGCTAAAAAAATTGTCATAACACTAAATTATTATATAAATATAAAAGGAGTACATCTGTAAAATATTCACTCAATGAACATCCCAAGGTGATGATTTTGCTATGTTGTTTTTATTCCTGGGAGATCCATAACACATTTGGATATGCCACATGTCACCACATGAATCAGGCAGTTAATGCATGTGCTTTTTAGAAGCAGAGATGTCTTCCCAATAGAATGTGCTATAAAAAAACTGTTGAGATTCTGCTGCTTTGTCTGATAGGCATAATTTAATGTCTTGCTTATAATGCTGCATCTTAAGGAAAAATGTGCACTGTCCTATGCAGTTATTTACAGCATATTACTAAATCTATGCAAATATATTTCCCTCAGCTTGGTATTATATAACAAAGGTCAACAATGTTTGAAATATTTTGAAACGCATTCCCAGTATATTTTATATACAGCACTAATATCCAATGTACATACATATATCTTAATACATTTTCAGATATTTCTATTCTTTTTAACTTGCCGTAGATTATTACAATAAATCTCTGGTGTTTTTTGCTTTAAGACTATAGAAATTGGCCTATCAAGCTATGGCTTTTCATTAAGAATGCTACTTACACAGGTGTTAACAATGCATCATTTAAATTACCACATAATATGCTAGTACTATTTAACAAAATAACTTTTAATAGTCAATATCAAATAATACAGATACTTATATGAGAAAAATTAAGAGAAAAAGATTTTAAAGTCCTGCTTCTTATGTGATTTCATAATTTTCACCACTCACATTTGTTTCCACTAACATTTAAACAGAAGATCCCAAATACTATTTATCTGCCCCATTTAGGGATAAATACTTCTCTTCTGTGAAAACCCTAGACATCTGATTCATTTACATATCCTTTTGTCATTTTATGTCCACATTACTCTTAACAGCAATTTTTTTTCCTACAAATGAAATTGGACAAACAATTAGCAAAAACTTGTGCATTCAGAAAGCAGGAGTAGTAGTTTTAAAGGAAATATTTTTTTTTTCCATTTTTTCTTTAGATTTTTTCCTTTTATTTAAATGCATGTTAGGAACAGTATACATTTTCTCTGCAGAAACATGGATGCTTTTTTGAAATCCATGACATATAAGTTAACATGTAAGATGTTCTTATGCACATCCAATACCACTGAAATGCTGAACAGTTCGTTACCCTGTCAAGTAACAGACATTTTTCCAAATTTTACACACATAGGTTTTGAAAATAAGTGTTCTGAAATGTTTATATGTTATTATATGTTTGGGAGGATTTTGCTGTATATGTTAATGAAATTATTCACCTCTTTCTTAAGTGAAAGCTGTATCACATCATCTTAGCAAAGGACTGAACAAACTTTAGTATGCATTAATGGTGCTACAGATCCACGTCTGAAAAGGATCCATAAATTTTTTCAAGGCTAAAAGAAATCACATGTCCTACCTAGTCTGACTTACTTTTGCCACAACACGTCACCAAGCAATTCCCAGATCAAATCCAACAGGCTGAATTTCTATAAGCAGTGACTGAAAACAGGTTAAAACTAGCCCATATTACTGCAGAATAGGAAAAGCAATTTTTTTTCCCCAATGCTTCCGCTGCTAACAAATTTCTGACAGTAATTTTTCTGGGCAAGGCAAGATGACATCCTATGAAGCGTATTGTTGAGTGCAAAGTATATCCTGCTTCAGCATTTACTGTAGAGTTTAGCATGTACCAGCATCCTTACATACTCGTAACTTGAAGGACCATCTCTAATGTACCATTAAACACTAGACATAGCACTTTACTCAATAAGTACCAAGCAACATTTGGCTGACTATGTTTACATTAAACTAAGGGAACCCAGAAGCGTTTTCAAGCTGTTTCTGTAGCTGTATACCAAGGCTATAACCCAACTTCATCCCTAAAACAGAGGCCAGGTAGGGGTCAGAGTACCAGGGAATGTCATGGCATGCCTTTTCATGTCTGTTTAGACACCTAACCCTTCCTTCCTCATGTATCTGCAGACAGCAGGCGATGCCATTCACTCCTACTGCCAGCGTAACTGCTGGCATGGAAGTAAGGATTCTCCATCACTCACCCACCATTCAGAGTGATGCACACTCAGACTCTAAAGCTCAAGTCACAGCAGCAGATCAACAGGAAATTTAACTTAGTAGTCTGTTGCCAACACTGGGTGTAAGCAGAAGGCATGAAGAAAACAGGGCCAGAATAAGATACTTCCCCCTAATGCGGTCGCTGCCTTCAGCTATTCTCAGAATGTTTTATATTTTTCATCTCCATTTCTACCTGAAGCCCACCTTCTGCCACTCTGTATCTTCTCCAAGTATCACTCAGCATCTTACAAAAGATTTTGGACATTTAATGTCATTTCTCTGTTGACGTTTTCATTCTGTCTGGGTACTGCTGGGTATTATTAATGTTTTAATTTCTAAAGTGTTTCAGTCACCTCTGATGGGGTTTTACTCTATTACAGCACATCAGTTCTTGCCCATTTCATTTATTTTAGTATTAACCACTTCAATAGTACCTATTCTTGTTTTTCACATAGCGATAAATTCATTTCAAATAAGTTAATTACGTAGTTGAATTGTAACTGTAATTCCACCAAACTGTAAGAACTGTCATTACCGAATTCTATTCAGGGCCATATTTTCCATAGAACGGTCATCTATTTTTATACATGTGATACAGTCTGCATTTGCAATCAAACAGTATAGTATGCATGTAATTACTTAATCAAAACTACACACAAAACCACTGTGTCTGCCAGTAGAATGGAACTTAACCCTGTTTTCAGCGTACCTATTTCTCACATGATCTGCAAGTCTTCCCACTTTCCCATGCTCATGAGTACTTTCTACTTCTCTTTCCGTGCTCAGCACTATCTACATTGCCTGTGCATCTGCTACATTTTCATTCATCTGAATTAGAAAATAACAAAATCATTTGGAAGCAAAAATATACACACAAGTCTCTATTTAGATCTAGGGTAATCCTGGTCAAACATTGCTATTAAGTCCCACTGCATTTTTAAATAAACCAAAATTGCATAAAACACTGATAACAAAAGTTGATTGTGAATACCATGGTCCTATTAAGCAGTATCAATCAAGCATACTAACAAAAGGAAGCTCTCAAAAGCAAACACGAATTCAAGGAAAAGAAAAAAAAAAAAAGGCAAGATGACAAAGGCAACAATATATGAACAATGCCTACAACTGGCAAAAAGTTTAATTAAATGGTTTCTGGGAAAATGATGTTTGCCTAGAAGAATAGATCCTTATTCAAGCTTGGAGTTAGTTCCTTAGCATTATCTTTCTCTCCTGTGTACATCAACATCACTGTGAAGTTTCTCAAGGCTCACTGTCTCCACTTAACAAAGGGCAATATTTCTTTTGATGTCAGGGAGACCTGCTAACAACACTCTGCATCTGTTCATGTTGTTCACCCAGTTCTAAGAAATATTGGCAGTTCCTCTGTTATACTTCACATGTCTCCCCACATGACTAAACACAGAAGACATAAGAAGAAAACCGGAAATGTTCAGTGCATTAAGATCGCCTGTCATAAACATCTGTACCCCAAAAGGACTACGCCCCCAGTAAAGCTGCTCACCTTGAGGTTTCTTTTTGATGCTTACTATTTCAGAAGAGGTACAAAGGCCACCATATCTTTGAAGTCTGGGACAACTGCTTCCTTTCTCCTTCAATAGCAAATGTACTCTACCTGTTTTGACATTTCCACACTGCTTTCCATCTTAAAAAATGGAAAAGAAGTCACAAAATTAACAAAGACTCCAGAAGTCCTTCCAAATAAAGATATCCAACAAACCTAAATACTAGATGCTTTTGTAGAGAGCATCAACCAACATTATTGGAAGCAACAGATTGCCTTAAGATAGGAAAGTATAACATTCAGGCTCTCTAAGAATAAATCTGCCAAATATGAACTTTTCATATGTTCATATTGTTCATATGTTCAACACATTAGCAAACAGTTAACCATGTCCATTTGTTGGTAAAGGTATAGTCATCAGACTCTAGTGGTATATTTAAATAGTGAGTCACTTTCATATAATACTTCAATAGAAAACTAATTTAGCCAACTAATCTTGTTTATTTCCTAAATATTGTTAGTTTCTATCAATCAGATGATTTTTCCAGACACTTACATAGCAAGCATTAAAAAGATACATTTGTTAAAGATACAATTGTTAACATAACAAAGGCTAGAGAATCCAGAGGTTATTGCATTCTCCCAAAAGTACTTAAATAATAGCCTAAAATCTGAAGAATTACTTTAATACTTCAATAAAAATAACCCAATTCAAAACATTTTCAAGGAAACAGAGCTCCTTGCTCTAGGCTACCGAATAATGGCTGAAAGAAAGTATATAGCTTGTCACTTCTGATTAGAGAACTGTGCCTCTGTGCTTTGAATGAGAGGCATGTCTGGTAATAGGAAGTGCAGATATTAAATTAAATAAAATAACATGGAATACAATATATATGAAACTTGACCAAGTATAGCACAAAATGCAACATACATTACCCTGCCCAGTCAGCTACTGTGGCCTAGCATTTAATGACAGACTTAATTTCTATTTTCCAAGGAGAGTACCACAAAAATATAATTTTCAGATTATACAAATAGTTTATCAGACCATACAAAAAATGTAACCAATATTGCCTTACATATCTACATGAACACATAACAATATCAGAAAATTGCTAGACTACAAAATGCTCAGCCTTAAATTCCACAGGAAGACATTAAGTCTTGTAAATAATTAGCTGCAAAGACCTGATGCTAATACATTGTGGCATCATATGACCCACAGCATATTTCTTTCCAGGTTTAAGGATTCATTCATTTGGGGGGGGTATTTATTTTTGGGTTTTGTTTTTTTTTTAAGCACAATCAGAACTCAGCTTTACATACTGTTTATGAAGAGGAAGAGCCTAATCTCTATGCCTTACTTCTGGCATTCCAATGCAAATCGTAACAGCTTTGTCCTTCAATAGATTAAACCTCAGCATGTATTTTCACAATTAAATAACAAGCTCCATATAGTACTTTCCATTCCCCCTTTTAACACAGAACTATGCTACCTGTGATATGGCACATAAGGGATTTTAAAACAATTCCAAGAGCTAATCCCAGTAAACCCAGAATTAAAGTTCTTGTTTTCATATTTCACTTTCAAAATATTTAGAACTTTGACAGATATGACATTATGTTTTCATTAAAACAGCTGATTTCAAAATGCTGCACTGTGCAAAAACACCATAAACAGTTTATGATGAACTGCCACAGTCTTAATTAAAACAATAAATCCAGCGCACAATATTTGTACAGCCTCTGGTTTGACCTTTGCCTCATGCTATCCACTACCAAAGCTGCTGCCTCATTCTGTGCACCAGATGTAGAAGGTTTTAAACCACAATCTGAAAGGCAGTAAAGATAAAATAAGAGAAAATGTGCCATTACTCTTTGTAGTTATGATTAATTCAGTTCATATTTTACAATCTGGTTATGGAGTAAAACTGCAGACTTTACATCAAGTATTTGCCATTCAATATACCAAATGTATAAAAATGCCTGATACTTAAGAAAATGGCATAAAGCTAATTCACAACCACCACATGAAGGACAGAAATAGAAATAATAACAAAAGGACAGTAATTAGTTATCCATCTAAAATAACAAAACTATCTCAGCCACTTGATGGTCAGTCTTCACAACAAATTCATCTTAGAAAAAACAAGCTAATGCTTTCCCTTATCTCTCCACCAATTGATCTTAAACTATCCTTTAAAATTATCACACCTGCTCCAGAAACAGAAACTAAAGGTTATTAAGTACTATGGCATGCTGAAATGATCTCAGGTTTGTTGCGTTTTTCTGGAAACAAAGTCAAACACAGAAACAACTCAGAGACCTAAGTACAGTAAGTAAGCTAGGATCCTGAAGTACAAGGTGGTGTAGGCAGAAATAGGAGAGAAAAGATGATGAATTGAGAACTCCTCATTCTGGAAATGTTTATACACTTATCATTTCATTACCATAATCCACTAGCTTCATATACAGTAATGCCTGCAGGAGCAAACATCATGGTCTGCTTGGTAGACTCATATGTGACTCTATTCATTGCATACTTAATATTTTCCTTTTCTGTCAAAAGAAACCAGTTTAACAAATGAAGCTAATGTAGTTCATGATCACTTTTCTGGGAAATTGGCATAAAAAAATATTTATTTCTTTAAAATGAAAAGGAAATACTTCCCTCTGGAGAGTATGTTGCCAAAAAAACAAATTTTGAACTCAAATGCAAGTCCACTCATGCCCTAAGAAGTTCAAGCTTCCTTTCATATAAGAGTTCCCCACACAGAGCTCTAGAGAACAAGAACCTTATTTTCCTAGTTCTTAGGTTTGCCCAGAATCAGAAACAAAAATTGCTCCTCAAAGTTAAACAGACACACATCATTCTGTAGTTGACAGGACACCATGCATTTGAGAAAGTAGGGGGTAATGGTAGTTTGGGTTTGGATTTTTTTTATTCTTCCCCATTTCAGTTACATATTAAGACATCAAGAAAAAAAAAAGTAGGAATACAACATACGAAATTTTCTTCACGTTTGGTTCCTTACACAGTATTAATTATGCACTAAAAAAATGTATTTAAAATGCACTCAAAATTCATTATGCATTCCTGTACAAAGCAGTGTATTACTTTTGATATGTATCACTAATTTATATAGTGATACTAATCCATATAATGATATTACTAATCCATATAGTGATACTAAGTTTAGCACTACATCACTCACAGATAACACGAAAGTTCAAATTCACACAAAAGTTCAAACACAAAAGTTTAAATACAATTAAAGCACTCTGTGGGGACACTGCAGACTGACAACAGGGAAAACCACACATGTATCTAGTTTCCTGCCCACTAAGAAATTGAAAAACACAATAAAGACGTCAACACTTAAAAAAACAAACAAACAAAAAAAAAACCCCACTTCATTAAGAACTCTATTCTGCTTATTAATATTAGTACCTATTTCCTGGATTTCTCTGTAAAAAGAAATATGAAGAAATTAGACTATGATCAGTAAAAATTAAGTGAGGAAGAGAAAAAAGAAAAAAAAAAAAGCAAAGAATTTCAACGCCTCAAAAATATCTTTCAAACATTTCTTTAGAAGAAAACCAGGAAACATGCTGTTACTGAAGACTTCAATATTTCTGTCCTTCTGTGACTCTCCCCACTTAGACATAGGGAGAAGACTATAAAAAAAAAAGTTCACAGAGAATAAGGGTTTTTGAAACTAGAAACAGATTATACTTAATGAAGGTGTATTTTAATTCTAGAGCTTCACTTGTTTTGTTTGCATTATCACAGGTCCCACAGAAGTAAGTCTAAAAAACCTGCGCAAAATGAATGATAGGAATTATGAAAAGACGCAAGAATCTTTGAATTTTAAACCCAACTCAGGCAGGTAATTTTTTCAGCAGTTTTTCCAGAGTCTGGGATTTTTCTGCTTTCCATATTTCTACCTAAAGATGCTGGGGAAAGCTACCATGCTTGTACAACCTTTGAAATTGTTAACTAATTTCTGCAAAGCATGAAATATTCTTACAGACTAAGTATGCATTGATATGCAACAGGAAAAAGCTTACAGACTTTCATCTGTGATATACACAATGCCACTGTTTTCAAAAACAGTAACCAAGGAGAGAAGTATTTGCACACTTTTACATTTACCTGAATCCTACTGTATAAATATGAAGTCTATTTTAAGTGCTGCAAATTCCTCTTCATTTTCTTGTTCCTTCATATGAATACATAGCATCTTTTAATCAGGCATTGCTAGCCAAAAAATTAAGATTCGTGCTAGCTCATTCCTTTACAAATACACGTATTCTGCATATTGCAGATGGCAGGAAGAAGCTTAACTGCTAAAATTTGTCCATCGTGACATGCCACAATTTAAGTATAATAGATGAGAAAATACATTCAGAAAACATTACCCTTTTTTATGTTGCCAATCATAAAATTTGTGATATTTCCTTGAATGTTCAGCTCTTTACAACAAATTTTTACAGAAGGTCAAAGAAGGGGAGGGGGAAATTCCTAAGCTTCTTGACTATAAAAGACATCTAAGCACTGCAGGGCACTCTAAAAAACCCTGAACTCACAAGGAAAACAAAGAACAATTATTTTCTGCATTAAAAAATCTCAAATTTTTTGCCAGTCTCATGACGAGAATACGCTCAATTCATGACATAAAAATGTCCAGTCTACCTACTGATCACTCTTCCATAGCTTTCATATTCAAAGATAAGCAAAAGTCTAACTCATCACCAAATAGCCACTATCGTATCAAACAATGCTTTCTAAATCTTTCATACAAAAAGCATGATTTTTATACCAGACATGCATATTTATGAACTCTATGCACATACCTCTGCTGTCATAAAGGACTGAATGTTTTTCAAATGCAGGCAGGAAAACAAGAACACAGAAAATTCACTGGAATTGCTACAACTGCTGAACTGAGAAACACCCTTATAAATTATTTCCCCCAGGTGGTTTGTGATTGCAGCACCAGTTGCACTCACTTAGTTTAACAAGGTTCTGTAGCAAGTGTTAGGATTATGCGGGGAAGGGAGAAATGTTGGGGTAGAGGGAGCTGATGCAACTGAAGATTAAGTCTAGTATTAAAAAAAAAAACACGAACAACAAAATCATCACAAAGTCTTTTCACTTTTTTAAGTAAGAAAGAAAGATTCTGTGAGTCAGGTTTGGACCTGGGTTACTGTTATTTCACCTGTAATTTTTCAAATGTCCTTTCTGTCACAGCAACATCTCATCAAAGAGCTTGGTTACACAAGTGAAACCGAAATCAGAGTACCAAAACTCCTGCTATGATTTAGCCAATAATGAACCTGCAAGAGAATACTACACAGGTGGCGGAACAACTTCCAAATCACTAACTAATCCTTAATGCTTTCACAATACTGAGATTATTCCTACCAGTGTGTCAACCATGATGTTTCATGAACAAACATCGAAATTGCAGGAGACCACTTTCAAGATGTAATTTCATTCCAGCATAGCTTTTTTCAAAATAGAAATCTTGGCCCTGGCTGCAGCAACCATACTGCCAAGTTAAACTTTCTAATAAACACACGGAAGTATGTCTAAACACTGACTTTTTTTCTTTTCTTTTTTTTTTAATGTGGCCATCAAAATGCCCAACTGGAACAAACGTGTCCTCCTGCCATAGATGTATTGCAAAGAAAGTGAACATTGAAATTACCAAAACACAGATGGAAGACTATTTGAACATTAGCCAATAAAATATTTCCTGCAACCTAGCTGTCAGAAACACCTAAAACATTTTAGCTGAAACGCAACAATTTCAGGAGCATGCAAGTTTTAGCATATAAAAATGGGTGACAGTTTCAAGATGCTGAAAACCATTATTTTTTTTTTTTAATTGAAAAGGTTGAACAAACTTAATTTAAGGGTGATGCATAAGTTGCTACAACAATATTTGCATGCCTACAGTGGAAGAGCTCGTCCTTTTAGAAGAAAACATTACTCAACAAGAGTACATCACACAGGGCATAAAATTTAAATCAACTTTAAATAGGAATTTTGCCTAAAGATCCATTCCATCTATATACAGCATATAGATTAACATGGGAAAGCAAAAAAGCAGGCAGCAAAAACCTCCTCGTTCCCCTTTTTAACCATGAAATATCTGCATAGTTATCTCCTGCTGGGTCACATTAACAGTGCATACATGTGCGAAGAAAAGTTACGCCCAAAAAGATAAAAAAGCCAAGACCAGCCATCAGCAGCTTGGCTGCATGATAAATCCAGAAGCAACCATGATTACTCTAAACTTAAAGCCACCACCACCTGAAGAGCTGAAGGAGGTCAAAGGGTTTAAAGTAACATCAGTAACTACAGTGAATTTCCACTAGGCTAACTGACAATCAACCAGCTGAAAATGATAACAGATTCAGCAAGATGCAGAACCACAAGACCACATTCTTTTAAAACTTTCAATAATCCTTTAAAAGGAAGAAAAAAATGCATGGAGAGAAAAATACAAATTCACCTTCCCATTCAAAATGCTTCTCTTACTTTTCTCCTTAGTATTGTCTTTCTCATACTCCAACACTTCAATTAAGAGAAATTAAATTTCATTTTACAGAGAAAGCTACCAAAAGAAAAAAAAATAACACCCAAAAAAATCCAACACACCCAAAAAAAAAAAAAAAAACACCAAAAAACAACACTAAAAACACACAACAACTTGCAAAGATTTCACATCCAACAAAGTAGCCAGTGAACTACCCAAAATTTTTTAACTAAACTTTGGATTTTCAGAGCTGCCCATCCCTTCAGGATTTCAACTCACTTCAGTGTAACCTGCAGATGCCTAGTACCCTAAAACAAACAAGCCCTTTTCTCTATGTCATATTAGAATTACAGATGTAGTTTGGACTTCATAGTACCTGACTTTGCCTCTAAATCAAGAGGCCTTAAAAGCAATCTCTCATCAATTACTAAATTTAAAATACTTATAATACCAAGTGATTGAATGAAAAAGTTCACAAATGCTATTTCAGTCCATATGCTTAGAAAGGCTACATCTGTTCGTCTTCAGCAGGGACATTCTGTTTGAGAAGTGCATTGAACCATAGAAAGGCCTGGGTTGGAAGGGACCTTAAAGATCTCACAGTTCCAAACCCCTGGCATGAGTAGGAACACCTTCCTGCCCTGTTCAAGCTGGTCTTGAAGACTGACGGGGATGGCGCAGCCACATCTTCTCTGGACAACCTGTGCCAGGGACTCACCAGCCCCGTAGTGAAGAATTTTTTCCTAATATCTAACCTAAATACATACAATATACTTTTAACACTGCCAGAGACAAATCTATAACAACCAGAGGTCTGTGTTTTCAAAGTTCTCCTGGAACTAAAAAGATGAAACATTTTTCTTTAAAATAATAACTATTCTCAAAAAAGAGCGCATTAGCACTATACAAAAGCTGAGGATGGGTATTAAATGTGCCCAATAGCATAAAACTTCTGAATTATATATTTTCAAAGTTAGCCTATGAGCTGAACTTTCAGTTTCTTCTTTATCCTGACTTGAATAGCAAAGATTTAATGAACTGGAGAGGAGTGGATGAAGAAAAATAAAATATATGCCTTAGTCATAATATTCTTTAACCTTCTATCAGAGACCCTGCAAGAAAACTGAGCATGTGAAGATCAGCATGTGAAAGATAGCATCCATTAAGGTTTATGCTGCAACAGCTTTAGGTTTCATGAATAACAAAAAATGAGCTCAGTCAAGAAAATTGGTTGAATAAAATTGAGAAAAAATACAGTACCCACACAAGGCCTAAGTCTACCTTCCTATGAACTCAGTTAATGCTGTTCTCTCATTATAAAAGTATGAAATGACTATTTGTTTATCTTTAAAGCAGATAAGAGAAAAAAGAAAAGTAAAAAGTCAGCTTGAGGAAAATCTACGTTTTCCAAATTACCATAGTCAGATAATGAGCCTTTTCTTACTGGGAAATGTATTTGAGACATGAAATGGAGGAAACAGGAATTAACTACTATCTTCAATGAATTCTAGCACAGTAACACACAAACAGCTGTAAAGGTAAGAAATTTGTAATGCAGTAAAATAATAGGAAGGAAGAAAACCAAATATTTTTAGTCTATATAACGGAGAATTTCTTTTACATTCAGTAGATGAACCCCAATATCTAATGTAAAAAGCATGAATGTCCCCCTAAAAGCTGACACATATTTCCAGTGATAAAAAGTTTACCTACTTTAACATCAGTAATCTAAAATAGTAAGGCTCATATATGGACAATGAATAATATAACCCTGTCTGTCTCCCTGCTCTATTGTCAACTTTAAGAATACTCTTGGATCAACTAAAACACATGCTGGGTACATCTGCATACCCATGAAAAGTCTTCAGTGGTTCCAAACATCAAATCTGCACTTGAACTCATAGAAGGTGGTAGGGGATTACCTGGAAGATGTAGGTGACCAATTTAAAAAAAAAAAACACCACAGCTCTGAGGAGAGAATGAGAATTAACCTTGAACTACATATAGTAACAATCACAAGCCTTTACAAAAGAAGATACATCTGATTACATTATCCATTGATTGTCTACAACTGTAAATAATCTTCCTTTTTAAGACTAAGGAAAAGGACTCCTGTTTTCTAAAGTGACTAAACAAATATTGTATTTATTATTTTTCCAATGTTTTCATAACTTTTATTTGAAAATATCCATTATACACTGAAGCTACAGCAGTTATAAATAAGAAGACAACAATCTTGCAGTAAGGTTGTGACTAAAACTCTCCCTTAATATATTTATGATGTCAACCTAAGAAATTCCAAATATTCTTGGAACTACAGAAGACTATTAATAAATACATTAACTTTGTAGGTTAAAGGAAACCATTTCTGTATCTCATGTGAAAGAGATTAATCCTAATCAATATTTATATGCAAAACAAGTAAGTCATTGCAGAGAAACACAATGAAGCAAATAAATTTCAACTGAATCCTGTTTTTTTCTTCTTTAACAACTCAATTTTTTCAATCTGATCTGAAATTTTTCTGCACCAATGCGGGAAGTGGAAATGCAAAACTGTTATCCAAAAGAACCATATGGAGACTTTAAAATAAATACAACTGTCTGAAAAAGGGAAACTTGAAGCACTCAATCATTTCGATTGTGAGCCTTAAATTGTACTGCAGCACACATAAGCAGTGCCAAACGTGAACAGTTCAGTACAAGTCACACTCAACTTCTGAAAATTTGGAACTCTTGGTTTGAAGCCTGTGGGAATGCTCAAGGGGGAAAAAAAAAAATACAAAAAAAAAAAAAAAACACAAACGGATTTCATGAGGAACTCTTGAGTTATACCTGAAAAAAAACTGCCTTTTTCTAGAATTAACAGAGGCTTTATGACATCACTCCTAGACTTAAATATGATGAAAAATCAGTGCCACTACACTTGGAAAAACATTATTTTAAAAAATCCCACAAATTGCATTTCATCTTTGTAAGTGTGTCCCCTGGGACGGTGGAAAAAGAGAATAGGGACACATCTCCATCTATTTTTTTTTATGTGTTTTTCAGTACCATCATAGGACTAACATATTCTCCCTCACAACATTTTTTTTTTTTTTAATTGTGGTAGCACCACTGGGAGCAGGTGCCTTGAAGTAGGGGCACATACTGAGCCTGACCTCCCTATGGACAGCTTTGAATTCCCTGATCTTGTTATGAACATTTTTTCTTCAAATGCAAAGCTGCAAAATGCATGAAAACTAAAGTAATTCAATTAAGTATCTATTCTGAGCTGGAAAAGACCATTTTGTTAGAACCAGTGGAGCACTAATTTAACCCCAGTGCTCAGAATTCCCAAGCAAGTCACCACATTAAGCCAGCTCTTCAACTTAAGAACAATTACTGTCATTTATCAGCCTGAATAGCAATAATGCACAAATCGACAGCTTTCAAGAAGCAAAGAGCAAGCGAGGTGTAATGATATGCAAAGCCACAGCACTCTACATTTTGAACTGTCTTCAGCCCATCAATACATCTCCAAGTACCTACAATTTATCAATATAAATGTGGTACCCGATGAAGGCAGGACCAAAAAGATAAATATGAACAGGGTGGAATAAAAGGTTCAAGAATGTTTGAATTTTATAATGATGAAGTACAGACCACATTCTTACAGCATTTTACATGCAGTGACCTGATCACATCACATTTTATTCAGCAAGAGGAAACTAAGATAAGAGAGAATCTTTCTTTCAGGTAGTTGTAAGCAGCTGCTGTGGGTTTTTTGTTTCTCCTTTCTTTTCTATCCTTCTTTTTCCCCACTTTTCTATTTCGATCATGCATCTATGCAGTATGCACACAAATATGGCTACTTTTATTGAAATATAATTAACATCTCATTCTTTTTATCTCAGGAAAGCACAATATACAAGGAAGACAGCATTTGGGTTTCACTACCTTATAACCCCATTTTAATAGAAATTGCAGGATTAAAGGAATGCTTGAAATTATCTAACAGCATATACACCAAATGGCATTCTGCTGATGAAAGGCTCAAGAATACAGAACTTATTTCTGCTGTACCTGATCTAATTGTGTGGGGATTTTTCTTCTGGATTTTTTGTCTTTTTTAACATAAACAGCTTCTTTGTGAATAGAATGTTTCAGCAGCTGGAGCTATTGCAGTAGTCAGGCATTCAGATTCATTTTCTCATATAGGGAAATATGCAGGCGAGTATGGGCATTTGGATTAGGACTTAACATATACAGAGAATAAAGACACTTCCATGATTCGCCATGATGAAAACCAAAAAGGAAGGAAAAAAAAAAAAAAACAAAAACAAAAACACAACACAACAACCAACCAGGATTTTAATTATTTCACCTGCAAGTCTAGCAGTTCTGCCTGAAACAGTTAGCTTTATAATACATTTTAATTTTCTGTTCTTTACTTTCCAATTATTACACCATGTAAACCATCCTACCTCAATTCAAGATTTCAAGGTGTCTGAGTTGAGTATCTACTTTGAAATGCATTTTGCACAGGTGCAAATGTACTTTGAAGTATATTTCTCCTAAACCGCTTCCACCTTTGAAAACTTAACTATGTTACAGAGAGCACTACCATGTCCAGATGGATGAAATGAGGTACAAGCAGAACTGAAAAAAGGCTTTGCCAAATTGAAAACACAGCCTTGCTGTTAAAGAACCAAGATCAAGAGCTCTGGGGTTTATTCCTAGCTCTGCTACAAACTTCTCATATTACCTTGAACTCATCACTAAAACCTGTGCTTCTACAGTTGCCCCAGAGGAAGCTCTTTTTCTAAAGACAGAAAATGGTTTCTTCAGGGGACAGATGACAGTTATTGATCAATAGAAAACAGAACATCATGATCCATGAACATCTGTGTAGTATTCCTCAGCAGAGGATCAGAACAATATTGTCCTCAGCCTTCAGCAGATAGAATTTGCACAGAGGCACAATTCATCATATGATATAGCTGAAAATAGAAAGAATTTAACAGGAGCTTTCACATTACTTAAAATACAATTTAAAATGAAATAAAATTTCCTCCTGTTTTACTGCCTTTCTAGAATTTATTCACCTCCCTATAACTACTGGGGGGTTGTGTGTGGTCTGAGTGCATTTTTCACATCCCTTTTCATTCCCACTGACAAATTTTGCCAACTTTTAGCATCTTACTTAGTGGGCTCATTACATGTACATAAACACAGGTATCTTTTTCAGACACCCTAGCTTGCCAGCTGCTGAAAAGGGCGCAGAGGTCAAGAGGATATCAGTTCATTGAGAATGCCTTAGACCACCAAACTGTCTCAAATGGCAGAGTATGTCAAACTGTGGGATGAATTGGCCTAAGGCATTCTTTTCCTGTAGGTCTTTCTTCTATTGATGGTTACTTTTATTGACCAGTACTTACTTATATACTTAAATACTTACAAGTACTTGACTTACTCATAATAGATATGGAAATTTAGTCAGAAGTAACTCACTGTTAAGAAGCCTAGTGAAGAGGCTACTAAGAAATAATAAGTAGAGTCATCTCATCTCAAGGGAAAAGCAGAAGAGAAGCCCACCACTGGTTAAGACAGCATAGTTGTGAGAACTTAAAAACCACTGTTTTATAACAAATATACTTCTATATTTGGCTTAGTATTCAGATTTCAGCTCAGTTAGCAATGCGTATGGAAGAATCCACCATAATGGATAATTTTCCAGGAAGGTGAATGGTAAAATATTTAAACAGAACACAGTGGATGCTTACTTCATTTTACATCTCTCGCTTACTTGTTACTGTGTTGGCAATACTCATGATTTTTCATAAGTCTCTTGTTATTTGGTATTCCTTCTCATAGAACCACTCCACAGTTGTAGTATTATATAGTATATACATATATATATTAAAAAAAAAAAAATTCTGTTTCTAACAGTCAGTAAGGAGAAAACACTGCAAGTTCAAGCTCAAAAGTTTCACAGTACTAAAGGAAGCAAAGAGAACTTGAAGTTAATTGCTTTTAAATCTGTTTTACACCAATGTCACTTTTTTATCTGAAGTACAGCGGTCATCAGTCCTGAATGTTCCTATAAGGCATGGCTTTACAGTGATAGTAAAAAACTTTCATCTCTGTAGCTTCTCCTTCTAACACATTTGCGTCAACCTCACTACTGTTATCAAGCTCTATTGCTGCTGTCTAATAGCAGCATCAGAAATGCAAATGTACTATAAAAATCCAAGGCATAAAACATTATATTGATAAAAAATAAATAAATTATACAGAAGAAGAGGAGAAAACTCTCAAATAAACCTGAACAATCTAAATGACATGCTATTGTATCAAATCCCTTTATTCGTTTCTTATCTCTAAAACTCACAGACTGAGTTTTAACTTGCTTCCTTTGAATTCAAAATGAAACTTCCATCTTTTTCTTTGAAAAAGCAAAGAAAGATCTTCTACAGTAATATAGTATCTTTTGTTTAAAAAAAAAAATCAGATTTATCTATTCCTTGGCTGAAATAATAAGCAGAAATAAAATAGTAAGAAAGATTTCTAATAGTTTCAGTTTCAGGCATTAATTAACTCAAAGAAAAACTACTGTTTTCTACTAGAGGTGTACTGGCTGGGTTCTACTCAGCCTTACAATGAAAGAGTTGAGTATCACGTATCGTGTTGAGTATCATGGCTCATTATCTAAATAAATTACAGATGATTCTCAGTTGTCCGAACTCAGGACGTTTTTTTTTTGAAGGGACCTGGAGATCTGGCAACTTTCAAGGCTCCTGACTCCACTGTAGAAATAAGGAGAGGGGACAAGGATTTAACCATATTTACTGCCTTCCTCTTTCACTGACACCTTCGGCAAAATTACCACTTGCACTCAGAGAGACAAATGCAGGCTCCTTAAAGAAGATTTTCCTCTGGAAAATGGACATGGAGATGCAGTTCATCACTGCACAGTCCCATAGCTATGAGATGTGTTATAAAGTTACCAAATACAATGCGCCTCACATACTTGCAAGAATATCTACACCCATTTTATCTATACAGCAAAGTAATGACAGATCAGCAGCCACTTTGAAGGCTGAAATGACAAAAAAGATGTAGGTTAGCATCCAATTTGCAATAAAAAAAAAGGAATGAGCTCTGAGTGCTATTTGAAGATTAGTAACAAATGCAGAAGAGTTTGTACCTCTAGAAGATGCATATCCACGCCTTTATAAATAAATAGGTCATTACCAGTCTGATTCCAGTTGTGATTTAGTAAACAATGACTTAATTAAAATGTGAATTACAGTGAACAATATCTACCAATTTTTTAGGAACATTAAATGGACCACTAATATTAAGTACTTCATACATGACAAAGATAGTAGTCAAGCCCTGGATATGACCAGGCCTGTGCTCTTCCCATTCACACCACAGGTTCAAAGTACTTAGGGTCACACAGCAGCATTTTAGGAAGCCCTGAAAAGCACCTGGTTCTTTTCCCAGAGTTGGGGTTTCTTCTTTGCTTCAAGGTTTTTAACATAAATAAATCTACAGAATGCTCAAGGAAACGGAGGAAGAACACCTCTAAGTACTGGCTCCAGCTCAATCACATTTCAGTTGCCTAGTAGAAAGCATGGAGTGAACCTGAACATTAGCATGGCTTGAGTTCTTAAAGGTTTAAAGTGACAGCTAATTCCAACAGTAGCTAAATCCATCACAGGGAGCATACACCACATGTCAGGATTATGGCAGAAATGAGAAATTTTGGTAGAAGCAATCCAGCCAATCTCCTCCTGAATAATAGCCGCAAAGGACACAATCAGTCTAACACAGTTAGATCATCCTTGGAGTTACCTTAATTTATGCTATAACAAAACTTATGCCAGCCTATTGCAGAATTTATCAAAAGGAGATTGCTGCATCTATTGTTTCTAAGTGTCATAAAGACTGATTTTTTTTTAATAAAAAAGGGTTCAGCTTACCATTGTCATTTCTAATGGGCCTTCTAGCACAAAGCTCTTCATCAGAAATGGGGTATTCTTTTAAAAAACAGTATTCCTGAATATGGATATTTAATATAAAATCTCATACTGATATCTGGATTTAAACTGGCACACAAAATGTTACAGCCATTTTATCCTTGTTTCTATTAACTGTATAACAAGCATGAAATATGTACAGAAGATGACATGGAAGAAAAAGCAAACAATAAAATGGGAGTTGAACACTCTCAAACTGAAGAGAACTTCTTGACTTTTGTTACTGTTGTCTTTGAAGCTTCCATACAGTAATCTAGAAAAGAGTGCAGACTCACAAACTGAAAAGAATAGAGGGCAAACCAGGGCTATTTCAGGAAGTCAGATCAAATGTTGATACATTTAAACACACTATAACCCAAAGAGGAGGGTTTTCTTCAATGTCATCTTATTACACTGCAAGGGAGGAAAACAGACAGTTCAATCACAAAATCATAATGCTTAAGCAGCATGAAATCATAAAGCTAGCAACAAAACAGGTGAAGCGTGCTACATTTATGATTCATACGCTTCCTTTCACCCTAGCACAGCACTAGTTTACTGATAGCCCTAAATGGCCAGTCCCTGCTGGTCTCTCCAGCACAAGAGGAGTGAGCAGTATTATCCTTTTGGGTGTACTTACGGTACTGAACTCCATCATATAAAAATAATGCACATGAATAGTTAAACTGTTTATCCAACTGTACACATAGGTTACAAGCTACCATAAATAGGGCTGTGTTTAGGCATGTACATAAAGCTCAATATATACAAATAATCTTTAGTGTCAGTTTCTAGAGCCTTTGAAATTGGTATACTGCTGCAATATAATTTGGTAATTTTATTTTGCTACAGACATCCCAATTCTCTTAAAAATTGATGTGAACTAAAATAACAAATTATTTGTAGGATCATATCTACAAAAGAAAGTCTAAATGCAGATTTTCTTTGACCATTAATATTTCTCATATTTTTTTCAAATCTTATGTGATTCTGGGATTACCAGCATTGATATTACCAAGCACCTGGGGGGCAAGCACATCTTGAAAGAGGTGTCTCTTTAAGATTTAAATGAGTATACATCCAGAGTAAAAGCAATTTAGAGAAAACTCTAAACTTTATCTTGTGCCTCCACAAGGTGAAATAGGCATTTCCAGCTACTAAACTGAAATTAGAACATCACAAAATAAACTGTGATGTTCCCTCTCTGCGCTAAAGCTGATCTCAACATGGAGATGAGGAGGGAATGGAAAGGACAGCTTTGCAAATAGGCTGAGGGCTTCATCAGTCTCTGCAGCAACTCATTTGGCTGAGTAAGGAATTAACTTGCAGAATTCAGCTTATCTTTTATTATCACAGATCTTCCTGATACAAGCCAATTCCTAACAAAAGGATAATAATTTCTGGAGTGACTGGCTACTCTTAAAAGAAATGAACTAGGCTCCTAGATGCCTTTTTACGAATGTTAATGATATGTCTCATATACTGACATGCATTCATTACCAGGTAAATACACCTACTGTATAGGTGCAATCATACGTATATGCGCAATCTCTTGTCAATCAATAATCCATAGTATTGACAAAATTTCTACATCATTTGCAAGATAATATCATTGTTCTGAAAAAATTATTTGAACCAACTTTTCCTATATAACATGAATGTAGCAAAGACTTTTTTGAGATGTACTTACAATACATTTATCCTAGCATATGAAAGTCGTTGCAGAAAAAAAAAAAACTAAGGGAAGAACTAACATAATATTCATTTGCTACTGGTATTTGCACTTCATTTTCTGAATGCTAATTCTGAGAACACCTTTGAGTATTTTCTACCTTTATCCTCAGACTCCATTGAAATTCTTAAGTTTCTCCTTTCAGCCAGAAGATGGAGTCACTGATTCCTTAGAAAGATCTTCGTTACTTACATAACTGTCCTGTCTTGTACCTGTAGCTACGTTAGCTTACACTCAGATAAATGTTAATAATCGCATTAAAAGCTATAAATTATTCAGATTTCATACAATTTATCCTGCACAGTACAATCCTGTTTACTCACTTGCAAGTCAACTTCATCAGCTTATGGCAAATCTTTCTAGACTATATCAGTGTTGTTGGGGATGTGTGGTTTATGGATTACTGTTATTATTTTAGTTAACATATTTCCAGTCACAATCTTCATCTGAAGGTTTCTGACTGAATGCCCTGCCCTGGCTCAGTGAGATTGCCACAGGGACTGAGACAGTCTTCACATATAGTTTACTGATCACTTTTGCTTGGGAAGAACTAATTGCACAGCAGTTCACCAGAGAGCTGGCAATTTTGGAATAGGAACTCTCTTACTAATGTTATATCTACTGCAAATTAATATCAAAGAACATATCACACAAAAAGCAGTGTTAAACCAAGCAGATAACCAGACACAGAGAATTTATGGTTACATGTTCTTCACATACAGGTGTACTAAGGAAATGAATGTACTCATACCAAGCAACTTGAAAATAAGACTAGGAAATCAACACAAAAGCTTACATCAACAGCTCTGATTATAAATAAGCTATCAATTAACAACATGATGCTAGCACTTCCTGAAACAACTGATCAGTAGTAAAAAGCTTGTTCGTGAGCTACGGATATCACAAAAAGACAAAATGAAGACACAAATGCAATAAAGATTACAAGTAAGTGGTGCTACAAGACCTCAGCACATACCACAGTGATGGAAAACTTCTGTTTTAAAAGGCTTAACATGAAAAGCAATTTATCAACCATACCACTAAGTTTGATTTTCACAGCATTGTAGGCAGATTACAGTATTCTAAAATTAATCACAATTTCAATTCACAGTCACAAGAATTTCAGCAGTCATAACTTATTTGACTGTATCTGTAGTGGACATAGCAGTATTCCCTAGCTATCTACTCTTGAATTGGTGCCCTGACATCTTTAAAATAGAGAAACCTAAAAAAAAAAAAAAAAAAAAAAATAAAAATCAGTGTTAACTTTGCCTTCTGGATTAGCTGCAAAGGTGGAATCCATTTTTTTGCTTTAAAGCTTAGAAAGCAAACCACCACTCAGAATTCAAACAAATGTGTCAGCGAGCATTCTGGGATGTATTACCACAAATACCCAACCTGTCAATATAAGAAAAATGTTTTACGATTCCTCTGTCAAGTTAGTCTGATCACTTGTAAGTGCCAAAAAGTCAAAAAGTAAATGTAAGGGAAAAACTACTATTTTTCATTTCCTAACAGTTTTAATTCACACATGTCTGCAGAATATTTATCCATAATAATACACAAATTCCTATAATCGAGTACATTCAGTTCTCTCCATTTTTTCTTAGAAGTAAAATACACTAAAGTCTTACATACATGACAAAATGTATTTGTTCAGTTATCAGATATTTGTTTATAAAGCTTTCACAGTTACCTAACCGGTTCAAGTTTAATTCACAAAAGATTAATAATTCAACTTCTGAAACTTTGTGTCACTTCCCATAAAAGACATTCAACCACATCTACAGTTCAAAAGGTTTAATCTTTTACTGTAGCATTACCAAGAGTCATGATGGTAACTCTGGCCAAGTTAGGAAAATGGCACTGCCATTAATTATTATTTACAATACACTGTAGTAAATTAATGGGGCAATAAAAGGTCTTGCTATGATTTATCAGAGTATTAAAAACTCATTCACTGGATTTCCTTTTCCTTCTGAACTACTGCATTCAGTATTATAAAGCAAGCTTTTTACCTTTTTATTTTAATTTGATGAGCTGGGTTTGGAGAATGTAAAATGGAATTCTTGTGATTGCTGGTGAGAAAGGAGTAGAAGTTATGTTATCATTAGAAAAGCAAAAATTGAGGGAAAATATTCTAAGAGGATTTACTTCACCTTACATTTATGCAACTGTAGAAAATCGACAAAAAACATTGTTCAGGAGATCCAATATCTGTGAAACTTAAAGAAAACCTGGACAAAAGACCGGAAATATGAAGTCCAGCTACAACAAGAGGAAAACAACATGTAAGCAGTTAGGCTTTCCTAATCATTATTTTTGATAATTTACAAAAAAAGTATTAACTGACAATGACATTGCATTTGAGCATCAAAAATCAAGCCTATTTCTGTTTCATCACCACTATTTTAGAGAATTTTTCAGACATAAGCCAATTCTATTAAAATGGAGAAATATAACTAATATCTGGCAAATCTTTAAATAGTAACATGCTTATCATTGTACACAGAATGAATAAACTATTTTCCATTTCTTATTATTAATACTACACTTGGAACTACTACTTTTGTGCTGAAACTGCTAAAGCAGTCAAAATGCTACGGAGATGTAAAGACCTGACTTACTGATCTCAACACTTTTGCCTGCATGTACAATTCTCACAAATACATTATATGTAAGAAAAAGAATGCATTATTGCATAGCATTCTTAATTGCATCTCTCCCTGCAGGACTCCATCAAATCATGGCATGTTGTATCTTCATAAAATAGTATTTTGTAGAAGAAATTCAGAAATCAGCGAGCTGGTAAACAGATGTGAATGAAACTGTACGGCTACATAGAGAAACGTGCTTTCTTATAAACATTATATGCATCTGACAAGTTATACAAAACAAAATAAAAAAGGAAAATAATAAAATACTTTTAAAAAACCACAGTATTTCCAGGATATATATGCTAAATACACATTATGACATCTCCAGCATGCCACACTTCTACGTGCATCTTTGCCTGAGATGCATTTAGTATCCCTGAAAGTTATGATTAATTAGCCTCCATTAGCACTAAATTTCTTCCAGTATCACACAGTAAATTCCTGTTACAAACTCCACTGATGTTACCTTTAATGAGAGACCTACTATCTTCTCCAGCATATTGAAAAGTTGCCCTTTTTTTTTCCAGTTTCCCCCCTCCACCACCAATTTCACACTTCCATGTCTCTTTTCCTTAAATAACCACAAAATTTTACTAAGAATGTTGACTAAACTTCTTGACGCTCCTGACTGGCTACTGAGGAGCACTAGTCTTGTTCCTACACACTCCATTTGCGTAGCAGTTGTGATATTGATCTAACAGTCCACCAAAATGCAGCTTTCAACGCTTACAATAATTGAGCAAAACACGTCCACTCTGAAATTATTAATACTACTACTGCTATCACAGAGAGATTAATTTCCTTTTGATGTTCTTCTATCAGGAACTCTACTTTGATCCATTGATGTCACAGAGCAAATTAGTGCCGTACATAGCCAAGTAGTATGATATTAAAATCGGACATTATTCTGCTGCTGATATCAGACAATAAAGCAGCAGATGGCTTTTTTTTTTTTTCTTTTTTAAAGGCTGCACAAACCAAAATTATCTTATTTTCTGGAAGTTTTTCTTGTTTGGTTGCATATCTGATTCTAAATCTTCAGTACATGAAAAGACTACATTCTGCAATAAAAGGTCAAACATTCAATGGAATACAGTAAAAAGGAGACTTCATAACCTTTTACGTTTTGGTTCTTCAGTTTCCAACTGGCATCAAAACAAAATAGTAAAAAACAAATGACCAACAGTATCTACTTCTGGACAAAACATTTGCCAAACATTCAATTTTAATAACATTGTCTTTTTATTTAGAAAATTTACTTAAAACACATACAGCACTTGTTCTGAAAGGAATTACCCCTTCATAATTGTCCTGGGTTCAGCAGTAGCAGTCATTTTTCTCCTTCTTAGTGGCTGGTGCAGCACTGTGTTTCTAACTTTCAGC